>CAJHQQ010002262.1:0-69034 GCA_905132885.1 Moricandia moricandioides
ATCAACCAAAATTAGTCAATTTGGATTGAGTTTGATTTGGTTTATATTCAGTTAAGTTCAGTTGAGTTGATTTTTAGTTTTATTCTATTTTTACTAAGAAAATATAATTTATAAACCATAAACAAATCATCATTTGATCACTAAGTGATTAACCTCTTCATACTAAAATATAAAAAAAACATCAGAATAAAAATTTTAGAAAATCTAATTAAATTATTATTTTAAACTTATTAATTATAACTACCATATGTAGTTGTTGATAATGTAAAAAGTTATGTTTTCAGTTTTGTGTTTCTTCAACTCATTAAAATTAAAATACCAAAAAGTATGATTAATCATTTAGATTAAATTAATATAATTAAAAAAATATCTTGGCTTTTGGTTCGGTTCAAACCCTAACCAAATCGATTTGTTTGGATTGATAAAGCTATAACCGAGTGGTTTAGACATTTACCTTAGTTTGTTTACTTAGTTTGTTTGGATCGTTTTAAGTTTGGTTAGTTCAGTTTGGTTTGATTCGGCTTATCTCTCTAAACCCTTTTAAACTCGTAAACTGGAAAAAAAAAGAACCAAGCTTTTCCAAAGAATCAAAGTATTTAAACAATGCTTTATGTTAAAACATGTATTTTGTTACTTTAAAATAATTTCATCTTCTTTATACATAATAATCTATCATGATATTATAGTGGTGTCAAATAGTTTAAATATGCTTACACCGTTTAATTTTATGTCAATTTCGTATTATCTAAAGACTAAAATATTGTTAATAAAATTAAATATATGGTAAATTACATAAACCCGACATAATACATAAGTTTTCCATAAACAGAAATCCAAAACCCAAACAAGAAAACCAAGACTTGAAACGAATCTAAACTTTACAAAACCATCCAAATTTAAATTGGTAAAAACTTGATCTCAAACATCTAAAATCAACCGGCGGAAAGACAAGGCTATAAGATAGTTATTTAGGTAATGGTTTCCTAAATTAGAAACATACCAAAAACATCCAAAAACACATGAGGAGAATTATAAACTGGTATTAATATCTACACAAAGCTTCCTAGACCAATGTTGAAATAAGCATTATCAACTTAATTTTAAAAGTAAATGGACACAACTTGAGACTCCCAGACCAGAGAAGACTACCTGAAAGCAACAACATAGAGAGAAACAAACGTAGGAAACAGAAGACCGAACGAGAATAACTAGGATAAAGATAAACTGGTCGCATAGCAACACAACTGAGCATATCAAACCAATCCAGAATCAACAAACGTAGTAGGAGACAAACAAGACTACACATCTATGTTGTATTGTGATAACAGTCCCCAATACATATATCTAGCAACCAGACGCAAAATATTGACTAGTCCTTTTAAAATAAAATTAATAATGTGGAGATGGAAAAAGGACAAGAAAACAGATAAGCAGAAAGAAAGGAGCATACACTAATTAATTTCCCTCCAGTCGATATAATATATAATTAATTTCCTGAATTAATAAAAAAAGAAAACATTCATTAGCTCCACCAAATAATTTTAAAAAAAAGAACTATGAACAAAGGAAAAAAAAAATCATGATTAAATTATTGATCATTCATCTTCTTCTTCTTCTTCCTGCAGATCTGAGAGAGCAAAACAACTCCTAGACATCAATGCTCTGTTCTTGAACGATGATCTCCTTGCAAGAACAACTCCATCCTCTCCTTCTTCCTCATCATCATCATCATCATCATCATCATCATCATCATCATTGTCTTCATGAACAGGCAAAAGAGGCATAGACTTAGGGTTTTGCCATGAGTAGAAAGACCTTCTTGCCAACTTTTTGCAGATCTGTACCCTTCTTTTCTTGTTCAATGCATTCTCTTGCTTTGGTACTTCTTTCACACTCCCAATCTCTCCTAAATTCCCAAACGATTTTGACTTCCCTTTGTAGTGATTCGATAAACCTCTTCTTGATTTAAATTCAAGAACTCTAATTAGTTCTTGTTTTTCACCAATATGTTATTTTTAAGTTTTAAAATAAAATAAACTTACTTGCTTGGGAGAGAATCTTCCAGAGAGCTCATTGAAGCTAACCCTAGTTTTTTGTCGTCTTCTTCTTCTTCTTCACTGTCTCCCGGAGTTCCTATTGATGAAGAACTTTCCGACGAGTAATCAGCCGTCCGTCCTGACCAGAGATCACCTGAAGAGGAGGAGGAGGAGGAAGCCTTCTCCGTTGCCGGCAGATCGCTTCTGTATTCAGAGATCTCGACTGAGAACGTTGGTCCTCCTCTTGCCATCACCGTATCTCTCAAGAAGACTTTCTTACCGGTTTGGTCGGATATATCACGGTTTAAAGTCTTTACTTCTAAGTTTCTGCCTCACATCAAGTTCTTGTCCGATCCTCAAATCACAGACTCACATAACAGTAGGAATCGCCATCGCAGATGAGAGAGAGAAGGGATAAGGTTTTTATTATTAAAAAAAAAGAATTGTCGAAGAAAAACGATAAGGATGATAACTTGGATAAATATATATCCTATGGCAAGGTGCACTTAAAGGTTGGCTCTACTACCACCTCTAAAAATCAATTCTTAAAACTCTTTGATAAGCATTCATTTTTTTGGTATTTTCACCGTTTACGGACCCCATTAATACATGACAATCTGTGATTGATTTGTTTTTATTTTTGTTAAATCAAAAAAAAATCATTCCAAATGGGGTACTAGAGTTAATGATGTTCTAATAATATACATCTATGTAGGGGTGGGCACAGATATACGGAAAATTTAAAAATTTTAATCAAATATCCAATTCAATTTCTAAATATAAATTTAAAATTACAAATAATATTTTATTACAAAAACTAACTTTTTTAAAAAAAAATTATTCTATTTTAAATAAAAAATTGTAAAATTTCTATTAAATATAATATTTAAAGAAATTATATATAATTTTTTTATTTAAATATATATAATAAGCATATCGGATATTTGTTCTTAAAAATATTAGTATTTGTGATTTGTTTCGTTACCTACAAATATTATATTTTATTATTTGTTTTGTTTTGTAAATTACATATATTTATATTTTTCGGTTCGAATCAAAATAAATAATGTATCGCATCAAATTTACGGATATTTCGCTCAGCTCTACATCTATGTATATGTGCGCGTGCCATTTAGAACTGTAAATTAATGCTTCTTGGTCCAAGTCATTTACTAATTTTGCAAAAAAGGGTTCGACCGATATACGAATAATAAGAGAGAAACCATACATAGAAAAATTAATAAGTATTCAACGAAAACTGTTTTTGAATGTACTTGATACATTGTTTTACATGATAAAGAAGTTACAAGTTGATCATTTTTCCCGAAATAAATTGAAGGAATTTTCTTTTGTAAAATTTGATATTTGATTTATTATGATAAGAATAGTTCTCTAAATTTTGATCTGTTAACTAAAAGTATGTATAATTACGTTGTCAAAACATGTCAAATATATAAATTTGAATAGTGACGATCGTGGTAAGAGTTTGAACTTATCATTAATCTAGATTAAACTCATGATTTAGTAATTAAAGTTTCGAGTTTAAATTTACGATATTAGTGTAATAAAGTGAAGATCAATTAATAATAGTATAATTTGAAGCCTACTTTTAAGAAAATGTCACCTGTCATACTTCACCCGATCATCCATATCAAATTAATTGATATTTTAAAATAATTATTTTGTTTCATAATAAATGATGTTCTATTTATTTAAGATGAAAATTTGATATTGTTTAAGAATTACAACCAAATAAAAAATACTATATTTTTATTAGTTGAATTAATTTTATTTAGTGATATCTTTTTATAGTTAAGATAATTTATATAATATTTTATATTTTTTTTAATTTATGTGGAGTAATCTTAAACACCAAATAAAATGAAATGTAAGTAATAGCATACAGTATACGAGTTTTATTGACACAGAACCCGATTGTTTAATATTCCTAAAACAGTCCGAAGAGTTGTTGAGTTGGTCCCAGCTCAACTCAGATATAATTAAAGGTAGGATTATTCCTTTTGAACATTTGAACATGCATTACACAACCTATCATAAGTATCAAATTCAATGGAAATCATAATAAAAAATATAAATTACTTTTAATTTTTTTTTTTACATTTATAATCTCTCTTGCAACTTAAGTAGTCCAAATGATATGTTCTCTCTTACAACGATAGATTTAGAATCTTTTTAGTTTTTATTGATGTCAGAATCTATATAGATAAAGACTGACCCTACACAAAATTTAGATCTATTTATGGTATAATGCCAATATCAGGCATCACCAGTTCCATGCCATCCTTGAATATTCATATCGTTTTTGGTTAGTACTGGTTTAAGAAGTCTTTAAGTAAAGATCAAAGCAGGGGACCAGTGAAATGATCGGTTGAGGTATGGTATAGAGAAGAGCATCTTAATATTAACTCTTTCTAAATTTTTAATCTTAAGTTTTTCTCTTCTTGGTGGCAGAGAATCACCCTCATATGTCCACACGTCTATCTCTCTCTTATTATCGATTTAACTTTTAATTTTTTTGTACATCTTAATTTTTTTATTCTAAGAATCACATGTTTATTTTTATTATTAAAGAGAGAAAAAGAGAATGTGTATTGGTTTGGTTGGCTAAACTTTATGAAAAGGTTAACTATCATGCTTCCACCCACAATCTCATGTTATAAACAATACAAAACAAATCATTCAGGCACAACTTTCTTGGTATTTTCTACATATATACTAAATTTTATTTATTAATTATATGGAACATCTTATTTTTTGTGATGATCTTAAGATTTGCAAATCAATTGATTGAAATTCCAAATCTATGTGATGACCAGATTAAACTATAGATAAACAATAGTGTCTTTTTCATTTATAGCACACTGTGGTATATATTTTTCCTCTTTTGTCATCAAGCAAACTATAATTCTCAAGCTCAATAAACCAATTAATAATACACCAATACCCAAAGTTAGAATAAAAATAAAGAAAACAATAATGGTCTTTGTGTACTAAGCCATATAATGGGGCAAGGTTCGGAAGCTAGTATAGTTGTGGCATGTTGGATTATGTGGTGTGTTTATCAAAAGTAATATCATTTGATACTGTATATACTAGTAGTCTAACTATGAATTCTAGAAAAATTATACTTCCTCTGTTACAAAAAAAATGTTTTAAAAAGAATTCATTTTTAAAAGATACATTTTAAAATTTAATGTACCTTTTATTAAATAATAATGGTAAATTGTGAACTTCAATAAAATTAGTAGTGTTTATTAATTTTTTATTGGTTAAAAATTAAGAAAAATAGTTAAATATATGTATCAATAAATTAAATCTATTTTATTAATATCTTTGTAAATTTTAATATTTTTTTAAAAAATGAAGGAAATATAAACTAGAATGTTATAGCTCGGGATGGATGAGAGTGGGTAAGAGTCAAAAGTGCTAATGGTAGGAAACGAGGGTTTTGTTTTTACCCTATTCAAAAACTAACAAACGCAGTGATTTCAACATTGATTTCGTATATATTTATGAATCAGTCAAAAAAAATATTTATGAATTAAAGAATTTTTTTATACAAAATTCATTTCAGAATGGTATAACTTTGGTCAAAACAAATTAACCAAGTTAATTGATAATATTTTTCTATAAGAAAACTAATATATAAAGAAAAAAATGAAACTAACCAGGATTTAAAAACTGGGAAAGGAACTTAAGACAAAATAATTTGTCAATAAAACAGTACACATGATACAAGGAAATTGGCATCACTACTTATAACAAAGTTTACAACAAAGGTTATCGCTTTAATTAAGTAGCGCCATAAACTTTCCCTCAGCAAGTAATATGAATGTGCATCACAAAACACATGATGGGATCACTGTCTAACAACCCTAATGACAACACCATGTTGAGGCTCCACAAGCACTTTGTGGTTTGGAGAGTGCTGATATGTCGGAGACAGAGTAAAACTGAACTTTGACACAATAAGTAACACAAGCACCTTGGCTTCCATCATAGCAAGGTGTTTGCCTAAACATAGTCTTGGTCCGAAGCCAAATGGGATCTAAAGAGTCAAATCTAAAGAGTCTTAGAGATTCCCTCACTGAACCTCTCTGGCTTGAACTCCTTTGCATCTTCTCCCCAAATCTCGGTGTAAGGCAGGAATCAGGGTCCAAATACACACTCCTTTTGGCACCACTAGGTTTCCGAGTCTTATGTCCGTGAATGCTTCTCTTCACACGATCAGCGTTGGTGGGTATAGCCTCATTGTTTCTTGGATTACAATAGTCACCTTAAGTACATTAATGTACATAATAAACAAGAATTAATATTGTGTTTTAAAAATGAAATCTTATGTTCAAGGGGTTTTCATTTCAAGTCATGAGTGGAATGGTTCATATATATCCACTAAATACTATATTCTATCCAAAATTTCTTTACATTGATATGAAAAAAAAAGATTACCGTTTTAAGGTTCGGAATTGTTTTTGCTCTTGCAATTATCCACCACAAAACTTTTGTAGACTGACTTGTCTCACAAATTACCTCGCCGCTACGCATTGCCCCACTCTAGTGTCAATTGCAATAGATCATTCTTGTGACCTTCCACACATTCAGTTTCCCTCTCCTCCAATGTTTCCCATGTCAAAGATTCCAAAGCCTTCTCAAGCTCATTAGTATTCACATCACCATGCTTCTTCCTCCCAAACACAATTTCACTAGCCACCATACTCAATCATATCACTTATCACATCCCGTTTTTCCTCCTCTTACCACCATTTATTCCCATTTTCTCAACATTGGCATGTGGAATCCACCACTGAACCAATCATTCCTTCAACAATCACAACAACAAATTTAACGTCGAAAAAGTCCACAGAGGCAACATTAGTGATGTATTTTAAAAAAAAATCACATTAGTGGTGTAGGACATTTCGGACCCGGAACTTAGTCAGTCAAAAAATAAATCCAAATGATAGATGTGTAGATTCTCCCTTCGTTATTATACTACAAATATAAATTACTCAAAAGTACAGGTCGATACGTAAATAAATCAAATCAAACCAAACTATCAAAGTTCAATATTTTCGAAACCAAATCACAATTTTTTTTACTATCAAATTGAAAAAAGTACATGGAACATGTTTTTTTGTATGAATGTTAAGATTTATACCATTTTCTGATATATTTGCATAGATTTTGTGTTTTATCTAATATGATATATTGGCTTATATTTACCCATTACGTGGATCTATGGGTTAAGGATGAGACGGATCCAGATATTTGGGAAATTTAGGATATTTAGATCCGAATCGAATTTTCCGGATATGTAATTTTAGTATTCGGTTTTGGTTTCATGTGTTCGGTATCCATACTTCAGATATATGTCTAGATATTGTGATACATGCAGATATCCGGATTTGGATCTGGATCCGTAAAAATAATAAAAATAATAAAAAATATTTAAAAATACATAAATTCTAAAAATAATACATAAATTAAATATTTATATAAAATTTATGAATATATATATATGACAAATAATAATAGTAAAAATAAAATATAATAGTATAACATTTATTTTTTGTATAATGCAAATATATAAAATATAATTATTAATAAAATTAGAAATTAATATATTTTAAAAACATAGATATCCGGATCTAAAAGTTAAGATATCTGGATCCGGTTTGGATGTATCCAAGATTTTATTATCCAGATTTGGATCCGGACACTCCAGATATTCTATTTTCAAAGTGGATCTCAGATCATATTCGGATTTCGGATAATAAGTCTCAGGCCTAGTATGGATTGTCTTTCATCGAATTTTATATCCAATAGTAGATTTTTCTTCTTGTGACGTTATTGTGTAGAAAAAACTATTGTGAGGCTGTTATTTGTATCTTAATAACTTCTTACTTCAGATAAACGCCGATAACAAAGTAAAACCTCTGTCTTGTGGCATATGCTTTTCATTTGTAGACACAAAAAACAACAAATGTTTGTCAGTGGAGTCAGTTGCATTGTTACCTTCCGAAACAATTTGTAATACTTTACCCAAAAGGTTTTAAAAGTTTTAGCCCCCACACAAAAAAAAACAAGTCTTATAGCTAGTACAGCCCACATATTCCTCAGTACGGTCCAGTCTGTTTTCACTGGACATTATATTTTAAAGCCCAATAAGGCCCGAACGTGTATAGTAGTAAGCCCAAATGTTTAATTTTGGGACAGATATTCTGACACATAGTTACAATTTAATACTGGGACACAGATATTCTGACTCAGATATATTTTGTCAGAATATATTTGACACTGACACGGATAATCTGACTCGGATATTCTGACAAAAAATAAACAGAAATACATTTTTATAAAGAAGAACAGAAATATTTGAGTGGTATTCTTATTATTAAATGGGTAAATGCGAAAATATCGGGATCATATTAAATGGCATTTTAATTCTGAAACTTTATAATGTGAATTGATTAATACTTAAGGGGTGTTGTTACAATGTGTATTTATAAAGATTTAAATTTATAATAGTTCTTATGTTATTCAATTAAGAAATTTAAGAACTATGTTTAAGTTTGGTGTTATTAGTTTATGAATATGTAATAAGTAGTTAAAAGTTTTAAAAAGTCTAGAGTTATTAGATTCATCATTTTGAAAAATGTATAGAAGTCTTGTGTTATTCAAAAATATAAAAACACACAACTTTATTATTCTTTGAAAGTTTGTTGTTATTAGTTTATTGATGAAGTTTTTTTAAAAAAAAAAGCATAATAGAGTTATTCATTAATCAACCCGAGTCCAAAACCCATTTAAGAATATATTTTTTAACAAAAAAAGTTCACATATTTTCTTCACAAAATATGTTTTTCAAAGTATTGTATGTTTATCATATATTCTCAAAGTCTTTTATAATTAAAATGTATTATTATTTTAAAATAAGGTATTTATCTTTGGAAAATTTTTTAAATAGTATTTTTAAGTTTTTGTCACCAAAATAGCCCTCCAGAAAAAATGACTGAAATAAAAGTTTTTATTTTAAAATTTGTAATATTTATTTTTATTTTTAAAATTTTAAATCTCACCTCCTAACATCAATATCTCTAAACCCAAAATCTAAATAAGTTAAAAATGGGATTTACACCATTTAAGAAAACCTATTTTAGTTATTTTTCTTCTTAAAATCAATTTTCGTGACAATTTTTTTAGCGCTATCATATGGTATTTTTCTTCATAATTTCTTTTCAAAATTTCCCAAATGAATCTTTGTAAAATTTACCCTCATCAGTCTACCAAAGGCGGTGCTTTCCGTAATGCCAATCCATTTTGTAACACCTTCCGACAAATGCTAGAAGGTGAACTGATGATCTCTTACAGCCCACTATATTAATCACCTAAACCAAAACCTAAGCCTATATTGGCCATGTAGATATAATTTAGTTCACGGAAGAAATCAAACCTCTGACCAACATACGTACATACTGAACCATAGGGGTGGATGTTTGGATACCCGTTCGGGTTCGGATCAGGTATTTAAAATTTTTAGGTATTTTGTTGGGTTTAGAACCCGTTTAGGTATTTATATACTTCGGTTCAGGTTCGGATATTTGTAATTCAGATTTGGATATTTAAGGTTACTTAAAAACTCATGTATCAAAAAAAAAATTGAATCAAATAGGAATGTATAGTTCTAAGATAAAACAATATAATATTAAGCATACAAGAACAAAATGAGTTGTCAACCAATAAGGAAGACATCAAATACTCAAAGATGTAAAGTAATGCTTCACCAATATAACCTAAAAAGAGTGTATTCTCCAATAAAATTAAAATGTCTGAAGAAATTAGAGCTGGAACCATTAAATCCACATTGGAGACCAAATTAGGTTAAGTGTAAACTATGAAAATAAAATGAATGCATCTAAACTATTATGGATTTAAAAATAATATATATATATGTGTGTTTAGATATTTTGGATATCCATTTAGTTATTACCTGATCGGGTTCGGACATCAATTCTCCTCTAACTGAATATATGTTTGGATATTTTTATAAATCGGATGAGGTTTGAGTAAAATGCCCAACCATACTAAAACCCAAAAATTACAACTACCACCCACTTGTTTAAACATCTACATCTTCTTCTAGACTTTGGTACATTTATAGCAGAATATAAACATTATTGTTAACATAACATGAACAGAAACTCAGTCAAATGAACGTATACATACATAAACATAAAAATCAAACAAAAAGTTATGAATCTAAAATGTCTGCAAGGTTGGAATTTTTCTCTGGTTAAAAATCAAGATTGCGAAGTTTTTAAGTTGTATTGAATTATAACGTAAAAAATTATAAAAATAAGAATCAATAGTTTATGGTATATTAAAAAATAGATGATGACAAACACAGTAACACAATATGTAATGATATTCAACAAAAGTTTATAATTATCTTCAGTTAAATCTATGATAATCTACAAAACTCAAAAGAAAATCTAAACAATGAACCATAAACTGAAATTCTTTACAAATTCAATGAACTGTTAAGTTATTAAATCACCCAAAGTCTTTTTTAATCATAAACCAATAAGTAAAAAAATAAAGTGTTAACAAGGATCTTGAGGAAACAAGAACACAAGAACACTTTGGTTCTTAAACACAAAAACAAGAACACAAGAACACTTTCATTTATAACGTCAACTTACCCTTAAGTACAACAGAGATAAACTAACTAATACGTGGATGTGGACAAACTAGCACATCCACTTATAAAGAAACACAATGAAAAATAAAACATAAACTAGGGAGACAAATTTATTTGGTCTTCTTGGAGATGGCTATGCCATCTTCTCCAAATTGTTGCTCCTCAGGTTCATTCTTGCGCTGGAGCGGGAGCTGGCACCGGCACAAGCTCCACCACCGGGACTATAGTAGTCCTCTCACTCCTATTCAGCAAAAATTTGCATGTGTAGGCTATCCAATAGCCTACACAAGCAACATCGAACAAGATGAGTATGATCAACCAAAAGACCTTGGGACTGATTTGATCCTCATTATGAAATCTAGCCATGTTTAAGAGTTTAGAAAAACAGAGAGCAAAATATGATAAACAGAGAAGAAGCTGAGGAAAAAAACAGAGAAACTTGTGAAGAAATGAAGGAAAAAATATGGGAATAAATACAAGAAAAAGAACATGTTCATGAAACGTTTACATTTTTGTTGATGATCATGGACCATAGTCACGAGCGATGATATATCACTAGAGTAGTGTTTAGAGTTAATCATTGTTTGTGATTTAATTCTTTGCATCACATTTAGCATTCCTAAACATTAATTATCCACCAACTGGTCTTGGTCATTTCCACAGTCTCTATATTTTTTCCTGCTGTTCTTTGGCTCGACCACTTACCTTTTGACCAAAGAGTTTTAAACCAATTATAATGACATAAGACATGTATATAGCTATAGGTAACGATCGATGAGTACTTTAATTTTGATTCAATAATTGTAATATGCATACACGTGTAACCTATGTCTCTATCCATACACTAAAATACATACGCTTAATTCATCTATAGACCTTGACGAATATATCAAAATTTATGTTCAATTTTCTTCTTTTCTATCTTGTTAAAAGAATGTGAAACGAAAGCATAATAAAAAAAATAGTATCAAATAGCATATGCATAACTAGTATAAATTTATGGTTGATCTTCTTCTATCTCTTGTCAATTGAATGTAAAACTAAAGCATTGTAAAAATATAGTATCAAATAACATATGCATAAGCAATATAAATTTATGTTCAATCTTCTTCATCTATCTCTTGTAAATTGAATGTAAAAGAAAGCGTCATAAAAATTATAGTATCAAACAACATATGCATAAGAAGTATGAATTTATGTTGACTCGTGACATTATTTTGTTATCAACGATTTTTATGTAAGATAAAATAGTATGCTGGAGCGTTAGCTGATGACATATGATTATGACGGGAACACTAGTTTGGGAACTTCAGTTTGTAATGTTCAAACAATAAATAACTATCAGTAAAAAAAAATTCATAATTTTGTTTGTTAGTTTAAAATGTATTTTTTCATAATAAATTTGTTATTAATTAGAAATGTTGCTTTGGCATGTTTATATCCTTGAGTTTGATAAAATCTGCTACGTTTGATAAAAAGCCTTAGTGTTTAAACCCAAAGATAATGATGATGCAGATGAGACAAAGCAATGCACTTACATGTGTTGATAAATATATTTACATATAAAAAGTCGTTGTATGAAAGAAGAAAATAAATGATAGGACAGTATAAAAATGATTTTTTCTATGTTGATGTTCAATAAACATTAACTGAAAAGAACATAGGGGACATAGGGAAGTTGATGTTCAATAAACATTAACTGAAAAGAACATAGGGGACATAGGGAAGTTGATGTTCAGAACATTAACTGAAAAGAACAGATCGATTTCTTCTCGATCCTATGATGTTGACACCCCACCCGGTCTTTCTGTATTTCGACTACAAGAAAAAAAAAATTTAGAAATCCTTTTAACAAAAGTTGGTGGAAACAAAAATAGACGTGTATAAGACATTTGAGTATTACTTTTTTGAAACCAATGACAACTACTTTAACTAATATTTCTTCTTTAAAAAAATTAATCCAAAGTAAATATAGCCGTGACGTCACAAACGAGAATATATATATATATATATATATATGTGTGATTTTGTTATTTGGTTAAGAATAATTTTTGGACTTCAACATTTCGAAACCGTGGTTAATTAGTTTGCTTGTTCCATATTTTGACGTGGTTTATATCAAGATCACAAATTAAAGATACTAAGTTATGTTAATTGAAACATGATTGTCATTATCATCAGCACATGGAAGTGTCAACCTAGATGCATCGATAATCATCATCTCCGGAGTAACTAGGTTTTGGCCTGCTATATATTCATATGAATAATAGAAAACTATTGATAGAACCATAACAATACTATCAAAGGGATGACTATTAAATCCCCCCATTTATTATATAATTTCCCTCCTTTTCTCTTTCTAGCCTATTCACATCAGTTCAATCATCATTCACGTGGTACATCTTTTTTTAAGAAAAAAGAAAAAGAAAAACAGCCCACACTCTGTAATCCAACACGTTTTTTCTTCTTATTTAAATAAATTTTCTAAATCTAATATACACAACAAAATAAACTATAACGATTTAGGGCTTAAAGTATGTAATTCAATTCATGGATCGTTGAAATGCTAATAATAACTCCGTCAGTTAGTTTTTCAATACTGTTCTACCAACGACGAATAACCACACCTAGACAAAAAAGGTATAATATCACTAGACTAAAAAAGGTATAATCTCACCTAAATATATCGGTCACATGATTCGCAAAAAAAAAATGGTGGAGTTTTTGGAAAAGAGCTAAAATAAAGATGAGTTACAAACCGGGCTTCGTAGCCTGGTGGTTAAGGAACCTCGGCTGAGGTGCCCGCCACCCGACTTTGAACCCCGGCCACCACATAATTTACATGCGGAGTTGGTGTGGCGCTCCAGACCACTTAGCGTAACCAGGGGCCCTTAAGTGGACGCTTAAAAATCCTGTCATGGCATGGGATTAAGCCCGGTGGGCTAGTCGATCACGCTTAGTGGTTGGATACTGGGTTATCAAAAAAAAGATGAGTTACAAAAAAAAAAGTAAAAGAAAATCCTAAAAATAGTAGAAATGCCTGTTTAGACGGAGGACCGGAATAGAAGTATAACAATTCTGGACATAGAAAATCGATAAAGTAGTTAACCATAGTTGGACAATTAAACAAATTATTTAAGGGAGTGTCAGTGGAAATTAGATTTTTAATGATTTTTAGAATTCTTAAAATTTAGTGTTATTAGTTCATCTACTCTATTAAAATAGAGTCCTATTTTTTTATTTACTTATAAATAGTCTAGGTTAAACCATTGCATTTAACTAATTTTTCTATTATTTTTATTTTTCTCTAACTTAATTATTATTAAATATATACACTAACCTAAAATTAAAGAATTAAATAACTATTCTATTCTTTTCAAAATATAATCAATTTAGTTTATATTAATATTAAATTTGAATAACTAATCAATTATATTTTATTTACTAATAGAAAAAAAGAATTATATATGCCTACAAATTCGTATAAATATAAAATTGTATTTTAACCCAAATGCAAGAAATAAATTCTTCAAAACTTTCACCAAATACGTAATATCTCTTATAGATAGAGTATTAAAATTAACTATATATATACATATATATATGTGCATATTTGATAAAATAAATATTAATAATTAGTTACTATTGATATTTAATGATATAATGGAACATATTATTATTGACTATTCCAACAAATATGTAAAATATTTATCAAAAATAAAACTAATTAAAAAATATAAAACACATTTTAAGTTAGGCTTGGACCTTGGAATACGTGTTATATATTTTGAATTTGGTTCTAATTTATATTATATCATAGGTCTAATTCTGATAAATTTGTAAGTATGGATCGAATTCAGATATAACGTATTGGTTTTGGTTCTAATTTGTACCACCTCCAAAAATTCATAAAGTAACCATATATCAATCATATTTGAGTTATATTGGTTCGGTTTAGATATATCAAAATTTAAATCCAAAATTTAAAAGCAAAACATAAGAAGTAAATAATTATTTATATAAAATTGAATATTTAAAGCACTTATTTAAAACTTAATAGTTACTTTTAGATATCATTTCAAAAATATATAATTGAATATTTGAAGTACATATTTATATTTTGATTATTTAGACATTCAGACCAGTTTTTTTGGATTTGTTTGGACTTTTCAACTTTTGGGTTACCCATTCGGGTTCGGCTAATAACACTTCAGATTCGTATATCTTTTGTATCACTCTACAAGACTCATTTAGTATTTATGACATTTTAGATTGGGTATGTACTGATCAGATTTTTTTGGTTTGAGTTTGGTTTGAACTTGAAGTTATATATTTTATGCCCAAGTTTACTTCAAATACAAAAATAATTATATAAATTTTTCATCGAAAAATCATCTGCGTTTTAGCGCGGGTTAAAATCTAGTAGACTCTTACATTCTCACCAAAATCTAATGTTATTAATATAATAATTTTATAAGAAAAAGTACCCTAGATGAGTACGGAGGTACCATTTTACCTTACCGACTCTTAGCCCATAGCATTTTGGACTATCTAACAATATCTCAACAGGAGAAGAACTGATTCTACTTTGCTCATAGTCAGAATTTAAGACATCAATGTTTGCAAAAATGGCTGAATCTCTCCTGCCTCCAACCGGAAATGTACCTTTACCCATTGGAGGGCTTGAACCAGAAGGTGAAGCCTTAACCACACCACCAACTCCAACCATAGCTGCACCATTGTCTAAAAGGTTCAATAATTCTTTTGGCCAATAACCAACATCCCCGTAGATTTCATCTGGCCCCAGATATGTAAGCCACCAGTTTCCTGTATTTTCATCCTTTTCCGCATATTAAAAGACAAGACAAATACATTTATCTGTAACATAGATATTCCGACAAAAAAAACATAAATTTTGACGCGAAAATTTAGGCACTGACACAGGTACATTTTAATGGCACTGACACGAATCACACGATTATTCTGACTCAGATATTCTGACAAAGAAAACAGAAATAACAACATCCTCTCTCATTTTAATATAATCAATATTTTAGAAAATATAATTGTTAAACAGACAAAAAAAATATTTCTAAACAATAGATATTTTACATTTTTAATGCATATAATAAAGATAATTTGTAAATTTTAAAGACGTTATTTGTGTTTATTAAAATTTAATTAGTTAAAAATTATATGAAATAATTAATCATAAAAAATAACACTTTTATTAAAAAATTTAATATGCATGAAAATTCTAAAACATAAGTTATTTTTGAATGGAAAGAGAATTCTTTCTATAGAAACAGAAATCTTTGACTGGTATTATTATTCAAAACGTTATATGCGGAAATTTTGAGAAAAATTACACGATCACTAGTGCTCAAGTCAAATGCATTTTAATTTTGGAACGTAAATAGGTTACTACTAAAGCTAAACTAAGAAACTGTATTCAATGTGCGATCACCAAATAAATTATACTCAATGACTCATAAGCGAACAATAGTCAGTAGTCGAGCAAAATATCAAAGACTAGAGATATAATTCGATCTGATTTCGATTTAAGACACTACAAAAATATATCTGATTTCTATAAAAGTATACACATATAAAATCAATATCTTCCATGTAATTTGAAAAAAAAAATTGAACTTCTGATTATAGATATAAAATAAATCAAGTACCGACCCTCACACCAAGCATTACAAACTGGTACTTCAGACGAAAAAAATTATATGTATTGTACCGGCTGAAAATGAACAACAATTTTTCTATAGTGTAATGGTAGTGATGGTGATATATAGTTCAAAGGTAAGGAGTTTGAACCTCTAGGCTCAGCAAAATATTCACTATTATGGTCTTCAATCTTTTTTGAGCTTCTGGTCTTCCCATTCAGTGGTGACACTGAAATAATAAATTAATTATCTCTAACTAGTTCAATAAAAAATTTATTAAAAATTTACAAGTTACATTATTGGAGTTAGAAACTCAAGAAAAAGAAAGAAAAGGAAAAAAAAAACACAACAAAGAAAATAAAACTTATGAAAGGCCATAGATTAGTTGAGTCAGACAGATAATTCTCAAGTCAGTATTGACATTTTTAGTTAGTGATAAGAGTGGACGCTACTTTCTTTGCTTGTGGTGGAGTCGCTATGAATTGCAGTTGGCTTTTGATTCTTTTCATCTATTGATCCGCTCTGTTCTGAGGAAGTGGTGTGCCTTGCTGCAACCGCTTTTTTCTCAGCTGCATCTGGCTTCTGATTAGCTACCTTCATGTCCAAGTTGTTGTGTAGTGTGATGTGCCCTTGATCAGGTTGCTTTGAGGAGCTCTTAGACTCTGAGCCACTGTGAATTGCGCTTAGAAAATGGTTCTGTTCTGAAGAAACAATGCGTCCTGATGTATTCGCAACTGGCTTTTGGTTCAAGCTGATGTGACCTGAGTCGTCGCTTCTAGCTGCAACCTCAGCATTGCGGTCCAAGTTCACTGTGGTATGGTCTTGATTGGTTTGTTTGGCTGAAAACTTGTGGTCTGAGTCAGTTGTAACTGCGGCTTGTCCTTGATTTGCTTCTAGAGATGAGCTGGAATGTGTTGAGGATATGTCGGAAGCTTTGATGTTAGCTGTCTTGCTCTCTAGAAAGCGAACAACTACACATGTAATATTGTCTGCACTTCCTCTCTTTATCGCTTCTCCCACAAGTTTCTTGGTGGACTCCTCTGGATCTTCAACATCTTTCACCACTGCAACAGCTTCCTATAAAGACATCTCAGTCACTGAGGATGTAATCAAGGTTTATATCATAATTCATACTCCCTACGTTTCAAAATATCTATATTTTAGAGTTTATACACATATTCATAAAATATTTTGCTTATAAATATATTATTTTGTGATTAATTATTTTTCATAACATTTTAGCAATAGAAATTTAATAAATATAATTCTCTTCGAAGTTTATAATTTACCATTATTAACTAATACAAATTACATTAAAAATGTATTTTTGAAACAATTTTTTGATCATTTTGAAACGGAGAGAGTATAAGTTAATTCACAAACCTCATTGGAGAAAACATCCCATAGTCCATCGCTGGCAAGAACCAAAAACTCAAGAGAATCATCAATCTTCTCTTCCTGCATGCATGCATGAAGATATGAACTTTAAACACACAAGTAGATGTGTTCAGGGGTCAATATATAGTTGAATTTATAATTATATGCACCTGAATCTCTGGATCAGCAATAACATACTGTTTCAGAAGTCGATCACCAAACGAGCGAGAAACTGCAAGAACTCCTCCAACTCTCCAAGTCCCTATTCAATCTACATGTTAACTTTATGCGCAAGAAAGAAGAAGATGCATAAAAGTGACTGGTTCACTTTATCTACCTGCCCACATGACAAAACCACCAGCATTCTCAATCCGTTCACGCTCATCACTTTGGTCAGGTTTATGGTCTCTTGACACAGCAAAGGCTACACAACACATGAACCATATTTCATTCAAAAAAAACAAAACATTCACATCTTATAACAAGTGAGAGAGCCTATTGGACCATGAAAGAGGCCAATAACATTACCGTTTCCGCCTCTACAGATAACAGCTCTGGAATCTCCAACGTTTGCAACAATTAAACGATCACCAACGAGAATAGCTGTAGAGGCAGTTGAACCAGCGTCGTCTCTAGTGTGACTATTCTCTGACTTGAGTAGTTCAGAGTCTGTATGATTATATGCATCAGCTGGAAAATAAAAACAAAAGCAAAAGTTAGAGAGATCAAACAATAATAAGTCGAAACCAAAAGAACTTGGAAGAAGTAAAACATATAGCAGATTTGGTGTCGGATATGAAGTTAGGATGAGTGATAAGATTGCTGAAAAGATGACGCTTTAGATACTCAGCTGCTCTAGCTCCACCATGACCTACAACACAATCATGGGAACATTTTAAGTTTTCTCGATTTCCAATTTAAAATTAATTGACGATAAGTGAATTCATCCAAATCTTTTATATATTATTCATGTTTCATGAAAATTCTCGATGTGGAAGTGTATTTTCACATAAAACCTAATGTAAGAGCAGCTTTAACAGTAAAAGCTTTGAAGAGTTCTGAAAAAAATATATAATACTATTCTAATAATATGATTTTTCAGAACTTTTATTCTTTCTCTCTCATATTATTAAGATTTTTTATTTTTCTTTAATTTTGAGAACTTTCACTACAAACTAACAATGGAAGTGCTCTAATGGCATCATTAACCCAGAAACTCTATTGGGTTTCTTATTTTTTTTTTTTTTAAAGTTAAAAAGTGAACCAATCGCGGGCCGTCACGTATTAGTGGGCCCGCGAACAGTGTAAAAATCATCATAAAATCAGTTTTTAACTAGTGATTTTGGAGAGTGGTTTTTTGTTTTTTTGTGGGCCCCACTCCCTTTCCACTCCATAAAACCCCCCTAAGAAACCCTCTATAATCATGGTCTAAGATGTTTATTTGGTGAAGAAGATTACCATCAAATACTCCAAAGAGACCAACGATTTCTCCATCGATACCATCGATCCTGGTCTCAAAGAAGTCTTCCATGGATGATCTCTTCCCAGCTGAGCTTGCATATCCATAGCTAAACTTTCCATTTTGGCTGCAAGATATATAATGGACCATAAGTTCATATCTTAATACCATATTAGTGATGAGCCTAACTCACATCCAAAAGCGAACTCAAAAGTGGAAGATTGCCCATACACTTATATATTGCCCAAGGATCACATATGTGTCCGATGTGGGACTCTCTAATAAGATGAAATAGAGGGGAAGCAGTGTGTAACCTGAGACCGCCTCCACTTGCTGGGGCTTCAACTACACGCATCTTGTTCGAATACGACTGCACCAACTCAGCATAACCCATCTTTCTTTTTTTTTTACTTTTTGCAGAAATGTGGAGATAGAAAGTGAGGATGGTTGGAGAGATCAAGAGAAAGAAGGTGAGAGATGATTACATTGTCGTAAGAAACCAAAATAAGGAAACATGAAGCAGTGGTTCGAAGCTTTCTGGAAGCAATGGTGTTCAGCACTTTCCGGCGAGACTTCTTGGATCAGTGGTGCCTAATGGTCTTGCTATTTATAGTAAGCTTTGCAAGTCAAAAACTCCAGGTCAATGGCAGATGTCCCAAAGTGACACGTAGACTTTAGCTAAAATTTATTGATTTGCCCCTCATTACTTATAATTACAGAAAACACACTAACATTCTTAAATAGGTCCTGATAGTCATCAAATCGTGTATATGGCTAATAATAGATTAGAAAATCAGTAATATATCGTAACGTTTATGAAAAAATATGCGTAAAATCCATGTTATACTGAAAAACACATGCTATAAAAATAAATTAAATTTATAATCCTAGCCAATTGTAGTGTCTGCAGATAAGAAAATCAAATTTATCTGTGCCCTATAGTGCAGATTCTCTAGAAAATATATATCAGAACTACAAAATAATTTATTAGCTAATTGTTGCCATGGAACAGTTTGGTAGAAAAGGATCCAACCTCAAGGAGCTGCTTTAACGAACAGGATAGTCCCTGTAAAACAAACCTATTCAAGGTTCTCAGTTGAACAATTTAACAGGAACCTAGCAGTACTAAGGCATAATCCTAGTTTTGATATCAAGAGTTAGAAAAGGGATTATTTGGCGAAAAAATGTATTGCAACGTTTTTGAAGTTAAAAGTTGTACTTCAAACAAAATTTTAAAATATAGTTGCATATTTGATTGCCACTATAATCGTTTCATTTTTAGGGAATGTTAGTAGGAACTGAATTTATAATGATTATTAGAATTTTTAGGTTAGTGTTATTGGTTTACAAATTCTCACATTTTCATTATATTGTTATTGGTTTGATAATTTTACGATCCTATGCAAAATATTTTGTTAAACATTAATGATTTATAAATCTAATAAAGTAATTGTTATTGAAATTATATTTTTAATTTTTTAAATCATAAAACAAGATTTTGAGAACAATACATATATCCGTTAAATTCTTAAAAGCATTATTGTACTTTATTTTCATAGATTTTTACAATATACAAAATTCTCTATATTTTTTTCTAAATTTTACAAATCTCTCTACTTTTAAAATCATTAAATTCTATAGAAATCCAAGTCTCACTAACACTCTCTTAGATATTTCCTGAAAAATGATGAGTAACATTGGGAGTTGGTGGCGGCAAACTTTTGTCTATACTCTTTTTTGTATATTTAATCAATAAAGGTGACAGTGCATCCCAAAGATGCTGGGATATAAAGAAATGGAAATGGGCTTTTTGGTAGTTTCATAATCAAATCAACTAGAGAAGTAGTGGTGACAAGATCTATTTTAACCAACATCATTCAGACACGTTCACCTAAAGAAGCAATACTAGGTTATTACAAAGCTTGTTCTGTTCCTTCGGTGGCCGACTGATCTTGATGTAGTTTTGATTTTCTTTCTACTCAGGGACGGTTTTGCCCTTTCGACTCAACAGTCTCTTAAAAAAAAAGAATCTCTTTTACATATAAATGAAAGATATGGGAAATGCTGAAATTTAGGAGACTGCATCCTTTACGTAAGATTTAATTACAGATCTACACAAAGTCAAAAGTATTTAATGATGTAGTGAACAACAATGTCTGTTATGGTGATTTTGAGGTTGATGCAAAACCAAGTTTTATTACAATTTCTTTTTGTTGAGTTTACCTTATGAATATCTTTTCAATCAAATGCAAATTTTCAAAAGAAATATTAGAACTTTTCAATAAATATTATTCTTTCCATTAGGAAAAATTCACATTTTAGAATTTTCATACGTATTAAAAACATAATAAATTCTAATTTTCAATATATTCTTTTATGTAATTAATTATTTCTCAAAAAAAATTAATCAGTAAGATTTTAATTTACATAATTAATTTTCTTAAAATTTTAAATTTATCATTAAATAACATATTATATATAAAATTGTATATTTTGATACAACTTTTTTAAAGTACATCAGTTTTATAAAGAATGTCATTTTATAATCAATTTTTTAAAAAAAAATATTATTCAACATCTTCAACTTCATTTTTACATTTTTTTATTTATCCTTTCAAATAATCAATATATTTTTATATAAATCATTTTTATTTAATTATTTGTACATTGAATATAGATATATTATATATACTACTATTTTCTTAATCCGTCCGAAATATATCAAAACACAGTTTTGCAGAACCGATGGAGTTTTACTGTTTTGATAAACAAAATAAATGTATAGTTTTTTTTGGGGGGTGAAGCTGGAAAAACAATGTAGAAAGGTAGAGAGAATGCTATTACATCTGGTCAAACATTTAGCAGCAAAAGGCTTTTGACATTTTCCCATCGTCACTCTCATCTTTTGATCTTTTTATTACTTTTAAGTTTATTTTCTTCCCATCTTCAATGGCATTTGTTGTTCTTACCAAATCAAGTCAACGAAGCTTCCTGTTCGCCAGTTTCATTCTTGTTTTTTGAGCTTTTGTCCAAAGCTAGATCTTGAATCTCAAATCTCTGTTCTTTGTACGATTTGCACTTCAAGCAAAGATTTACTTCCCCCCTGAACTCAATCCAGTTCAGTCAACTCTGTTCCTGGATCTGTTTTCCCTCAGTTTCAGACCAAACCCACATCAAAAGTTTCAAACTTTAAGCTCAAGAAACAGAGCCAAATCTTGAATCTAGTTATGGTAGTAGAAGAAGACCAAAGCCTTGAGAACACCGGATCCGTCCACGTGGTCAACGGAGAAAGTCGTTTCTTAAATGTACTATGTGGTCCAGTACGGTGGATAAAGATGCTGTCTAAAGAGCTTCACTGGAGCTTTGTCTTCGGCGTGGTCTCAGTCTACGGTATAAACCAAGGCCTTGGTGGCTCAATGGGCCGTGTAGCAACAGAGTATTACATGAAAGATGTTCAAAGAGTTCAGCCTTCTGAGTCTCAAGCTCTCACTGCAATCACCAAGATCCCATGGATCATTAAACCTCTTTGGGGACTTCTCACCGATGTTCTTCCCATCTTTGGCTTCCATAGACGCCCTTACTTCATTTTAGCAGGTGTCCTTGGAGTGGTCTCTATGCTGTTCATTTCTCTTCATAGTGATCTACACCTTTACTTTGCACTTATGTGGATGACATTGTCAAGTGCTGCTATGGCCATAGCTGATGTGACTATTGATGCTTGCACTGCTTACAATAGTATCAAACAAAGTGCTCTTGCTTCGGATATGCAGAGCTTGTGCAGCTTAAGCTCTTCCATTGGTGCACTTGTTGGTTACTTCATGAGTGGTATCTTAGTTCATCTTGTTGGCTCCAAGGTTAGTGATAAGTTTACTTTAAACCAATTTGAATGGATCCAAGTCCGTTATATATTACTCAAACTCCCATTGTTGGAGTTTATATTCTCACACGCCCCCTCGGGATAATGATCATTGAGATAGTGATTTCTCTCTAATGTTGTGTTTCGTTTTTTCGACATTAGGGTGTGTTTGGCTTGCTGACATTACCGTATGCTTTAGTATCAGTGGTGGGGATTGTCTTTAGTGAGTCACATGTTCCTGGTTTCTCTTACAAACAGGTAAAGTTACATTCTCTCTTCACTAGCTTGCGTCTCTACCAACATGAGAATGTTGACTCTTTGTTAGTATCATTTCAGGTGAACCAGAGATTTACCGACGCAGGGAGAGCAATGTGGAGGACAATGAAGTGCTCAGATGTATGGAGACCCTGTCTGTATATGTACATTTCACTTGCTCTTAGTTTGAACGTTCATGAAGGTCTCTTCTATTGGTTCACAGATTCAAAGGATGGTCCTTTGTTTGTTCAGGTACTTCCCTAAAACTACAACTAGTTTGTTTATAAGAGTCATTATGATGAGACTTGAGAGAGCCTGTCTGGTTTGTTTCAGGAAACAGTTGGTTTCATTCTCTCAATAGGTTCAGTTGGGTCTATTCTAGGAGCAACATTGTACCAGCTAGTCCTAAAGGACCATCCCTTCCGTGGTCTTTGTCTGTGGACTCAACTTCTCTTTGCCTTATCAGGAATGCTTGACCTCACTCTTGTCCTACGTCTCAACTTGAAACTTGGCTTACCAGACTATCTATTTATAGTAGTGGATGAGGTGGTTTCTCAGATGATAGGACGCTTGAAATGGATGCCGCTGCTTGTCCTCACTACAAAGCTTTGTCCTCATGGAATTGAAGGGACTTTCTTTGCTTTGCTGATGTCTATTGACAATGCAGGGGTCATGACTTCTTCTTGGCTTGGAGGAGTGTTGTTGCATGTCCTTAAGGTTACTCGTACTGAGTTTGGTAACCTCTGGCTTGCGGTTTTGGTTAGGAATGTGATGAGGCTTTTGCCGCTGTTTGTTCTGTTTCTTGTGCCTAAGGGAGATCAGAACACGTTCAAGCTCCCAAGTGAGATCATGGGGGAAGATTCAGAAGAGGGAAATGAGAAAGAAGAGACTAGGAATCTGGAAATGGCGTCTCTTGTTCATTCTGTTGATAGAAGATAGCTATTACATTGTTCTCTTGTTATAGACAAACTCTGAAGCAAAAGCTTTAGTGTTTCAGCATTTTCTCTGAACTTACTTGCACTGATACAAAGTGCAAATTTTTCTGAGTATACATAACATATGTTGTCATTTTTTTAGTATATCTCTGTCTCTGAGTCTCCCTTTGTCCCTGCCCTGTCTCGGTCCAAGTCATGATCTCTCTCCCAGTCTCCCTGGTTCAAATTTACATGAGGGGTTCACTGGACCATATGAACATGAACAAGAACATAGCAATATCCTGGACTACACCAAACTCCAATGCTTATCTTAATGTTTGAGAGGTACTCACACATGTACAGTGCCCAAGTTACACATGAGTATAAGAAACTGAGCTAAAGAAATCACAGACAGGCAGGACAAGTTTCCCCATTGTTGCATCAATTTGATGCAAAATATTGAATATTTTCTTAATCATTGTGTACGATTCTAAAATGTTAAAAAAAAAAAAAACGGATGAAATATTAAATTTAGATGTATAATTTTTATCGTTTATAGTAAATAACATTTTAGTGTTAGAAAGTGTAGAAGCATTAAAAACATGATAAAACAAGTTATAGAATTACCAAAGTATATTAAAAATAGTATCTTGATTAACCAGTTACTACATATAACTTTAAACGCTGGTTTAGGCTTTAGCCCTAATTAAAGTATAATAAACACGTTATAGAATAAATTGTCTTTAATGAACTCCTCTTTACGTTAGACGTTAACTGATGGTAGTTTTGGAACTAATTAAAGTACCAAAAGAAACCATGTCGACTTGAAAAAAAAAAACTGTATTTTATCAAAAACGTTATAATAACATTCGTATCAATCCATCAATATATATATCATAGATACCAGTCGCAAATAGAAGCAAACCAATTGAACAAAAAAAAGAAAAGAAAATAGTATTTTAACCCAAAAAGAATGGAGAATAAGGCATTATTCATGAGCTATCTCTTAATCACCATTTTGGTATCATCTACTTATCCAAGTCTAGCCATACAAAATGAAGACAAACCATTGCTTGATCCTGACACCAGTCTAGAGGATGCATTTGCACGCTCCCCGGGTTCAAGAGAATACAATATTAATATGTTCAACAGTGTACCAGCACCAGAGGCAAACTATATGGTGAACTGTGTTAAGACGAGGGATGTGAAGTGTGAGGACGAAGTACTGCTTGATCTTTTTAAAAACAAACCTATGTCGAGAAAATGTTGTCTGATGATATTGCACAATGGGGAAGGTTGTAACATGCTATTTGCGAAGATTATCTCCAGAGTGTATCAACTAAGACGTTTCCCTTCCATTTCTAAAAGTCTTCTTTTGAGGACTGAGAAAGTTTTGAACAGATGTTCTGCAGCTGTAACTGAAACTCCTACACCATTGTCTGGTTAAAATGTATATGATATATATTAATATAAAACTAAGCTTTTAAATCATTTTCATTTCAACTATTTATAACAATTCAATATCAGTATATAATATCTGATGGGATTTTTTCTGATTCTATCATATACGAAAACTGCTTCAAAATGATGCATATTTTAGATTTTTTGCTTATATAATAAAACATATTAAATATCATTTATAAATGCATATTTTTTTTGTGATTATCATTT
This sequence comes from Moricandia moricandioides, assembly GCA_905132885.1. Classification (NCBI taxonomy): domain Eukaryota; kingdom Viridiplantae; phylum Streptophyta; class Magnoliopsida; order Brassicales; family Brassicaceae; genus Moricandia; species Moricandia moricandioides. The sequence continues at coordinate 25,966 of CAJHQQ010002262.1, forward strand.
TCCCTTAATTTTAAACCAATAAAATCTAGTAAATACAATGATTTTTTTTTTATTTTAGATTTTTTGCACATATAATAAAACATATTAAATCTCATTTGTAAATGCATAATTTTTTGTGATTATCGTTTTCCGTTAATTTTAAACCAATAAAAATATAAAAAGTATAATTAAGTTTTTAAGTTTGTGATTTAATAAGTATTAGTTGATAAACATACATTGAAAATACAAAAATGTATATGTTTGAAACAGTTTTTTTTCTAAAACATGTAACTTTATGAAACAAAAGAAGTATGAAAACTGCATATTCAATAAGATGCGATTATTAGTTATTAAGTTTTTTCAAAAATTATTAAATATATTTGGTGAGTTTTGGAGGAGGTTCAGATCAAACCATTGGTTGAATATGCAGTCATCACCTTGTTTGATCAAACCATTGCTTGGAGGAGTTTCAAGAATATCATGAAAAATAAATAGAACTCAGTCGTCAAAACGTGTTATTATTCGTTGAAATCTCCCCGCGGCAAGTGACTACAAAACCAAGTCATACTCGTTTAATTACAACCACACCAATATAAAACAAACATGTGTATCCTTATCTTGCAAGATCTTACCATTATTCGTTTCCGTGGGATTTTTTATTAATGACAACTAGACATAAAATATTACTATTAACATATTTTATTATTGATTGCTAAAAACTGTTTAACAAAAAAAAAAAGCTTGATGAAGATCAGGAAAACTATATATTAAGAAAAATTCACATAACCTATTTATAACCAAAAGGTGATGATTTAGTGATTTTTTTCCTGTTGTCAACGATAATGTGATGACTTAATGATTAGTGCAAGAGTTTTAATTTTACTTTTTGATTCAATCCTTTTTGGGACGGTGATTAAGGAATATTTATATCTTGGTATTGTCACCACTACAATTGTATAAAAGTCAAACTGCGGACCCAACTATTGTGTGGTGGTTCATTTTTGGGTTACATACCTGTTTGGAAAACCAATCCTGTCATTTTCATCCCTTATCTCATCGTCTGTGAACACAAACAAACAAAAAATCTCATTGTCTGTGAATATTAGAAATGTAAATAAGTTTAAATATGTTGGAATTGAGTATCATTAGTTTGAAATCCAAACAATAATTGTATAATAGTCACAATTTAAATATATTAGAGCAGTTCGGGCATGTGTCCAATCTAATATTTTTAAAACAGAATGATTTGATTTCTAATGAATTTTAAGGTGATTTTAGGTGAATTTGAGAAGTTGTTGTAATTTTTATTGAACAGTATATGGAAAACTATATGTTTACTATTGGAGTTACTGATAAGTGATAATTAACTATTGTACCTAATATAATTTGCACTTTCCTGAATACTTGATGTGCCTGGAATTAACCTAAACAAGCTCAAATGTAATATACTCTAAGTGGACGCTAATGTAATTACAACGTCCTCTCACTGTGACAAGCTGTATGGTGTATACACATAAAATTGTCATAGCCTCCTCGTCACACAATACAAGTTAGCAAAAAAAAAAAGAAAGAGAGAACAAAAGAACAATCATCTCTCTCGCTCTCCCTTTCTCCTTCAACCAAAACTCTGCACAAAGTTTAAGACTACAAGGTAATCTTAACGAGCTCAATCTCTGTATCTATATATAGACGTTTCTGAACCAGAGAGAAAGAAACTCATATTATCTTGTTAAGTAGTTCTTTATCTATATGTTGTCTTCACTTATTCAGATATTGAATCTAGTTTTCCGGTTCCTTAATAGTGTAAAGAAGTTTATAAGATTTCATCCACTTTACATGTTTTGTTTTGGGTAAATTTCACTTAACATACTATTTATATTTTTTCTTAAGATTAGGTTGAGGCAAATAGTTATTATTAATTGACTATATAAACTTTTCCTTATTGTTATGTAGGAAGCAAAATGAATTTGTGGTATATCATCCTTGCAATTCTCTTCTTTGCATCTATACTCGTTGCAAAGAACACAAGAAAGACAAAGAAGAATCTACCTCCAGGACCACCAAGACTTCCTATAATTGGAAACTTGCACCAACTAGGATCAAAACCTCATCTCTCCATGTTCAAATTATCTGAAAAATATGGACCTCTAATGTCCCTCAAGTTTGGGAACGTGTCAACCGTAGTGGCGTCAACCCCAGAGACCGTGAAAGATGTCTTAAAAACGTTCGACCTTGATTGTTGTTCACGGCCTTACATGACATACGCTGCAAGAATCACATACAATCTAAAGGACCTAGGCTTTTCTCCATATAGCAACTATTGGAGGGAGCTAAGAAAGTTGACAGTTACTGAACTCTACACCGCGAAGAGGGTACAATCGTTTCAACATGTAAGAAAAGAAGAAGTGGCATCGTTGGTTGAATTCATCAAACAATCTGCTTCATTGGAGAACCAGGTTAACTTCGGCCTCAAGTTAATGACATTGTCAGCAAGTGTGATTTGTAGAGTTGCATTTGGGATACGTTTTCAAGGGAGTAAAATTGAGAATACTTATGATGAAGTCATTCAAGGAGTCATGGAGGTTGTGGGGAGTTTCGCGGCAGCAGATTACTTCCCGGTTATTGGCAAAATCATCGATAGGATCACAGGGCTACATAGCAAATGTGAGAAGGTTTTCAAAGCAATGGACGCATTTTTCGACCAAGCTATACAACATCATTTAGATGATGAGAGTATTAAAGATGATATCATTGCCTTGCTCCTAGAGATGGAAAGAGGAGAGCTTGGACTTGGAGGGTTTAAACTTACTCGAAGCCACACCAAAGGAATACTACTGGTAAGTAATGAAAAACATATCATGACAAACTCCTTTCTCTTTTGGCCAAATCTCTCAAATAAATTTTTTAAAAGTTTTTGTTACAAAAATAGATTTCAAATAAAAAATAAACAAAATAGACCTTTTTATTTTGAAAATTTTAATATTTTTTAATTTTAAACCCCACCTCCAAAATCTCATGCTATAACTATAAATCCTAAGTATAGATTATTTAATCCAAAAGATATAAATGTATAGTTACGCCTTTTAATAAAATTTATTTTAGTCATTTTTCTCTTTAAAGTCTATTCTGATGACAATTTTTTTTTAGGTTTATTTTAGAGTATTCTTCTTTTTTTCTTTTACTAATTTTTATTCGTTATTACAGAACATTCTTGCTGCTGGAATAGACACTTCTGCCCAAACTGTAACATGGGTGATGACACATTTAATTGCAAATCCAAGGGTTATGAAGAAAGTGCAAGCAGAAGTGAGAGAAGTGATCAAAAACAAAGACAACATCACAGAAGAAGATATAGAACAACTCGAGTATCTCAAACTGGTGATTAAAGAAACATTAAGGGTTAACACACTTGTGCCACTTCTAATCCCAAGAGAGGCTTCAAAAGATATAAAGATCGCGGGTTACGACATTCCAAAGAAAACATGGATCCATGTAAACGTTTGGGCTATTCATAGGAATCCAAACGTTTGGAAAGATCCTGAAGCCTTTATCCCTGAGAGATTTATGGATAATGAAATCGACTATAAAGGTGTAAACTTTGAGCTCTTACCGTTTGGTAGTGGAAGGAGAATGTGCCCTGGTATGGGTATGGGTTTGGCTTTGGTACACTTGACACTTATCAACCTTCTTTATCGTTTTGATTGGAAGCTTCCTGAAGGAATGAACGCTGAAGATGTTGATCTTGAAGAATCCTATGGGCTTGTATGTCCTAAGAAAGTTCCACTTCAGGTTATTCCGGTCCTTACTCAATGGACTTGATATTAAGTCATTTTTCTTTAGTTCAAAATGAAAATATTTGGAAGTATTTTAAATGTCTTATAGTAATAAGAAAAGTTGTTTGATGAATCCATCGTTTGTATTATTAGAGATATATTGGATCGTAAATTGTGTATTTTACAGACAAAGATTATAAAGCATGTGAAACCATGAATACTTTGAAGAATAAATAAAAATACTTGAAGAGCAAATTAATATCATTCTAGCATATTTACATTATTATTATATTTTCATATGTGTTAGATTTAGATTAGGAAAGTTTACATTTTATGGTGTTAGAAATATGTTAAAGCTAATTATTATCTACATGAATCTATAGTTTTGTATCAGATATAACATAATAATATTGTCTATTCTATTATACTTTACATGTATTCGCGGGATAAGAGACCATAGTTGCGAACTTGATGACCTCTTACTTTTGTAGTTAATTTGGTTCAAGAACACAAGCATAGTCGCTTAATTAAATTCAACAACCTCGGTTTCACTTCAATGCGTTGTTTTATTCTTTGTACAGTTCTCTGTTGTGTAATTCTTACCAAAACTTTTGCATTTTTGTTGTAAAAAAAAACTTTCTGTCAATATATGTTTTTATTACCAAAAACATTATGCTAGAACTTAAGGGTGAGCTTTCCGGTTTTCCACAGGTTTCAGTTTTTATTCTTTTTCTATTTTTCGGTTTCTTGGTTTTATAAAATTTAAGCCATACACAAATTTTATACGGTTAGGTCTGGTTTGTGTTCACTTTTTCGTTTTGTAAAATCTAAAACCATATTAAACTATATGCATGTTGGTTCGGTTCGGTTTCAGTTTCCGGTCTATTATATAATTTCAAAGTAAAAAATAATTTTTTGGATAAAATAAATTCATTTATTTTGAAAATAGTATATTTAAACAACAATGCATATTGAATATAAAATATCATAGGATGTCAAATATAATAAATTAGTGTTATAGTCTGTGTAATAATATAAAACATAATGAAGATGAACTTAGTTTAAAAGAAATATACCGAACTATTAACAAATTGACAAAATAAATGCCATTTGTTTTTTAAACTTAATCTGAAAACTTTATGAAAATGATAACCAAAATGGGTTTCGGATAAACCATGACCTAATCAAATCAATTATTTTGGTTTGATTCGGTTCGGAATTTTCAGTAAGGTTTTCGTCCACTCCTAATAGAACCCCATGTAAACACGAAGTGCTTGAACCAAATGGTGACAACGAGAGATACGACTGACTGGTAAAAAGACAAACAAACTGATTTTTTTTTGACAAAAGGCATTCAGTTTAGAAATGAAAGGTTACAAGATAAGACAAGACAAACAAAGTGATACTCCTTTAATTACAACTATACACCAATATTCAACCGTACACCTAATGACATCTTTAATGTAGGTCTCTTAGCATTGGGTTCTTATTTTTTTAAAAGACGTTTCTTAATTTTAACCAATAAAAATTAAGAACTGTCTCTTAAATAAGAGACATAAGATACGTCTCTTATACGAAAAATATAAAAAAAAGTCAAATCAAATTAAAAACCTCATCCTAAAAAACCTGAGTTAAAGATGGCCTAATAAATCTAGCATTGTTCGTTTGTGGGATTCTAATACAGTATTATCTTTAGGATTAATTTGCCGGTGTACCCTAAATCTTATTAGAAATTTAAAATTTACACTAAAATTTATAAATTTTGAAAACTGCCTTATACTTTTGTCAGTATGACATTTTTTGTCATTACTTGATAAATGATAATTTAAAAACAATAAAATATTTTTTATTAATTCTTAAAAATCTTGTTTTATAATTAAAGTAAAATGTCCATACTTATAATTTAAAATCCAGAAATAAGTAAAAGTTTAAAATGATGTTATACAATCAATGATTTAAAATCATTTATCAATCTTTTGTATAATCCATCAAATTGTAAAATTCTAATAGAGTTAGTATGGGTGTATTCTAAAGTCGTTGTAGTATAGTTTAGATTTTGATTCCAATAATTTATTCTTTTGCTACTTTTCCATTGTGGTTTAGGGGATCAAATTCTCTAATGACCCATATATGTTTCCAAAATTCTTAAATGACCCTCTCATAAATTATATTTATTTTATATTAAATTTTAAATACAAAATAAAGATAAATAACTAAAAAACCAGAAAACATTAACTTATTTACAAATCGTGCCATTATTATCCTACCCAAAATCCGACCCGTTTTCTGACCCAGAATCCAACCAGTTTTCTGACCCAGAACCCGACCCGTTTTTGACCCTACATCCCCAAATCAAAACACTATCTTTTTCACCTCCCACAATCCAATTTTGTTGTTCTTATTCTTAAACCATAATTATATTCTTGTTTCTTGTTCTTATCTCAAATCGATCAACTTATTATCATCCTCAGTCGATTTCTTCTTATCTAAATCGAATTTCATCTTTATTCTGAAAAATTCGCAACAAAGAAGAACACATAGTATTACTAGTACAACTAATACAACTAATACAACTCAAAGTAGTATAACTAGTACAACTCCAACCAGTACAACTAGTACAACTCCAACCAATACAACTAGTACAACTAGATTGAGTATAACTAGAATTACTAGTACAACTAGGCTGAGTAGAACATGTATAACTAGTACAACTTTGTAATTAATTTGGTGATATTTGTTTTTTTTCAGCGTATTAATGATGTTATAGAAAAGGATGATGCAGAACCAATGAAAACGTTGGTCTAATTCTCCCGCCTAGATGTGTCAAAATATGTTAAATGTTTATTTTCTATAATATTTAATTTGGATAACAGTTTTGTTTTACTAGTTGTACCATTTAGGAAAGAAAATCATATTCACTCTTTTTGCTCTCGAAGCCAAAGAAGGCAGCTGGAAAGCCGGAAAAAGCTATATTACATTCGGATATGTTTTCTAATACCTTATAATACAACTAGAATGAGTATAGCATATATAAGTAGTAAAACTGAAATTGTATAACTAATACAACTCTGCAAGTAATATGGTTATATTTGTTTTTTTTTCTAGTGTATGAATGACGGTAGAAGAGAGAATAATGTATAACAAATGAAACATGCTATTCTAATATTTTCTCGCATGCATGTGTCAAAATACGTGAATATTTTGTTTTCTATAATATTTATGTGGATAATGATTTGTTTAATTAGTTGTACAAGTTGTAGTGTAGGGTCTGAAAAGTTGCAGTATAAGAAGATTTAAAAGAGAAAACTGCAAAAATGATGTAGAATCCTCACGACTTTGAAAGTGATGTATATGCTTCATGTTTGGTGTTTGTACAATGACAATAATAGTCCAACTTGTGCACTTGGTTTAACTATGGTAGTAGTACCAATGTTTCGATATTAAAAATGACATACCAATGTTAGTTGTATTTTTGAATTTAATTTCAAATAGCTTTTTATTCTTATGTTTATCATCTCAGATTATCATAACACTTCTCACCCCAACATCTATTTTCTTTATATGAATATAAAAATAAGATCTGAAATAAGCAATTGTACACACATATACAATAAGAACATGGTGAAACGTACATAATTTTATATGAAGAGATGACATACCAATCATTTTATATATGATTTTATACAGGCATTACACATACTTGGAAAATATTCTAATGTTATCAAAATAAATATACATCCATCAAGAAAATAAAAGCCTAAAAGACACAAAAAAGTAGATTAATATGAGTGGCATAAATAATATAACTAGTATAACTACAAGAAAAATATGTATGACTGGTTTAACTGGTACAATAACGTTCTTTGAATAACACGTAGTTGTACCAAGTTTTGGGTTGTACAAGTTTGTACATAGTTGTATTTTAGTAGTGAAATTAAAAAACTTAGTTGTACCACATAAAAAATAAATATACCCTAGTTGTATTACTTCTATATGTTTACCAATCTGATATCATATATAATCAAATCATTAATTTTGGTAAATTGTATTTGATGTATGTTTTTTAAAAATATAGTGGACAAACAAGTAAACAAACCTTTAAAGTATAAGGTGGAACATAGAAACTTACAAGATAGTGTAATAATTGGCAAAAATATTAAAAAATTAAAATAGTTAGGAGATACCATTATAAACACGCACCAGTTTGGTCAATTGATTGTTTTCTTAATAGGGAAAACCAAATAGAATTTTAAATTTTCTATGATGAAAAAATTTAATCAGTAGTACTAGTATTACATGTCTGGTATAAAATATGAAGTTGTACCAGTTAAACCAATATTACATATCTAGTATATGAGTTAAATGTTTAGTTATATGAGTTGTACCATCTTCTATAACCGACTCCTTTAGCAATTTCATGATTTTACTTATTATGCATTTAGTTTTAGTTTATTTTAAGAATTTTAAATCGTATTCAGGTGTATATATATTATATTTAATTGTCCATTTGTAGCTAATATGGTTTAAAGTGCATAACTAAAAAGTTTGAGCTGAAATAAGAAAAATATCTGGTTAATTAGAAAGTTTGGGACCAAAATAAAGAAGAAAAAAAATCTAAGGGCCAAATACACAAATAATGAAAAGTTAGCTTCCTCACCATATTCAATCGATCGTTGAAGATGAAAGGGACCCACTTCTTTTTCTTTCTTTTTTAGTTTATTTTTTAGTTAATTTCTAGAAAAAAAAAGAATAAATTCATTAAGGGTAAGACAAATATTTCATTTAAAGAGGATTATGAAGAATAAAGTAGGTTATGGTAGAATAAATATGAGGGTTATGTCCCATATAAGATTATTGCCCCTTTCCAACAGGCTGCATCACACACACACACACACAAAATTACACACAAGTCGAAGATATAGATGTTGGGTTTGTGTGAGCCCATGTCCAACTCTTTATTGTGTGATTAGTACGATATTGTCCACTTTGGGTCTACTAGGCAAGCCCGCATGGATTTACTTTTTGGTTTCCTTCCCAAAAGGCCTCGTACTAATTAGAGTTGGACTTCTCTTTATATATTAGATACTTATTGTCTAAACTTCCAATGTGGGACTTTGTTTGATATCTCACATTCTCCCCCTCAAACTAAGGACCACACTCATCTCGTGTGTTTTTCCTTCAGCGAATTATCTTGGCACCATCTTGTACCGATAATCGTAGGGTTTTCTTAGAGAATATTTTATCCCACAACTTCACAGATCCATGATCTTCTGACTAGTTTCTGCACAAACCTCCTCTTCCAACTTGAAGGGTCCCATTCCTACTCGAAGGGTATTTTGGTCTTCTTGCAGATCTTTGTCAAACCGCTCTGATACCAATTAAAAGCGTAAAAGATCAAACATAACTTTGTATAAAGACAACTCTCTTTGTTGATGTTTAGAAAATAGCTCAAAACTAAACACAAAGCTCTGTAATCTTAATCGTGTGGGACTTCTCTTTATATATTAGACACTTCTTGTCTAAACTTCAAATGTGAGACTTTGTTTGATCTCACATTCTCCCCTTCAAACTAAGGACCACACTCATCTCGTGTGTTTCTCCTTTTAGCGATTCATCTTGGCACCATCTTATCTTGTACCAGTAATCGCAGGGTTTCCTTTGAGAATGTTTCTCCCACAACATCACAGGTTCCATGATCTTCTGACTAGTTCTGCCACATACCTTCTTCTCTTCCAATTTTTGAAGGGTCCCATTCTTCCGTAAGGGTATTTTTGGTCTTCTTGCAGATCGATCAAAACCTTGTGCTCTGATACCAATTGTTGGGTTTGTTAAAGCCCATGTCCAACTCTTTATTATCCGTTTAGTATGATATTGTCCACTTTGGGCCTAATAGACAAGCCCGCATGGATTTACTTTTGGATTCCTTCCCAAAAGGCCTCGTACTAATTAGAGTTGGACTTCTCTTTATATATTAGACACTTCTTGTCTAAACTTCAAATGTGGGACTTTGTTTGATCTCACAATAGAGAGATTCCAGTATCTGAAAATGGTTATTAAGATTCATTGAACATAAACCCACTTGTGCCACTTCTAGTTCCAAGAGATTCCAGTATCCTGTGTTTATTCATTGTTACATGGATCTTGTGGGGAAAGGGCACACTCAAGAAAGTACTTTTTTATATATACAATTTGACATTTTCTTAAGCTTATGTATAAGCTTTACTTGTATTCTTTAACAGCTTCCGAAAAGATCATGAAATGATTCATCTAAGGGATCTTCAGAAGTTGGAAGGCGTACTTTATCCTTCTCATATATATGCAATAGCATGTAGCAGATGTTTAAGTAGAACACTGAATCCACCGGTTGCTCGTGGTTCATTTGTTGCAGAAAAGATCCAAAGAAATTGACAAGCAAGGCTCTTCCATAAAAAAGTTAAATAAGGACAAAGCAGGACATGCAACAGCAAAAGTTGCACGTCAAGAGACCAACACGGTGTTTCCGACACCACGTGTGAAACCTGAACTTGCCATGCCAGTAATGTATCACTTTTGTGTTAGTAAACTTAGATTAAGTTTTTTTTTTCCATCTCCATGTTTCTATGTCAGGTCTACGGATGTAGAGGAATCCATCCTTGAAGACCTGAGAAACCGTGTGCAGTTGAGTAGTGGAGAGAGCAGTGAACCTGTAAACTTCACTTTCAATAATCCAAGAACTACTATAAGTTACTACTAACATGTTTTCTCTTTTCTGTTACAGCCGCGAGGGTTCTCTTCTGGAGCTACTTATTTTCCAAAACCATGTGATCTCTTTTACATCTCTGGATTCTCTGTTAAATCTGTCACATCTTGTGTTTTCACTAAAACTTGATTAGAACCAAATTTTACGGTTTAATTTGTTAATATATGATCTTGCCTTCCTAACATATCCTAAAAAAAATCTTTTACTCTTTTTGTATGTGTTTACATTGGTGGTGCAGTTCTGCTGTTTGCTGCAGGAGTGATCTCTAAACCAGCAAGCTGATGGAAACGAATGGTATCTGGCTTTTACATTCTTACAGAGCTGTTTGTACATCATAAGAAACCAGGTGTAGAATATTCCTCTTGATCCTATCAACATCTTTGGATATGAATAATTGGTTTTCTCATCTATCTTCGTTAGTTTTATGAAACATTGGTTCTCTTTTTTTTTGGTTTATAATGTTAGAGTGGAAAGTTTGATACGTTTGGCGCAATCATAACATCCTGAATTTTTCTCTACGCCTATTTTAAATAGTGTTCTAAAAATTGGTCTAAATGAAATGATTTTTCTAAAACATTTGTTTTTGAGAAAAAAAATCAATCTAGGTCCGTCTAAACCCTTTACAAAACGAAGCGATTTTCTGAACATGGTTAAATATAAAGAACTAGTGAAAATATATATAATGTTTGTAAGACGTTTACTAAGAAAATTTTGGACGAAGACAGAAAATCTAACAAAGGTAGCATGATTAGACAATTGTAGACTTTTGGAATTATATGTTTTGGATGTGTTTCTATTTTCTTTTACATCATCCCTCCCATGCGTTGTTCAAGTTAACTTTCATTTTCAGAAACAAAAGAAAATGATGTGATACATATCTAACCCATTTTTTTTTGTCATATTCTTATATTAGTGTGCATAAAGTATTACGTGGAAAGTTAATCTTAGAAGAAATAGATGAACTATACATTCAGGAATGTTGTGAAAATTCAGAAGATATACGTCAACATCTGTTTAAAGTAAGATCAATTGATCTGTATCTTCTGATCATGATTGATGTAAACTATAACATATGATATTACGTGGAATGTTAGTATACTCATTTGGAAACAATAATAATCTTTGCCGACACACGTTACTTGCCAATCCAAAATTAATATCATTTTATTGATCATTCAAAGCAAACTATAACTAAGAAATAACCCCACCAAGCATACAATATAACTATGTGAAAAGTCTGGGGTTAGGCTTCACTTAATGCATTTAGTAATTTAGTAATAGACAATCCGGTTATTTTTAGTATTAGTTAAAAAATATTCTAAATTCGAATTAAATAGTGTAGTAAATTCACTCTGTAATACTAAATGCGTTGTTTTTACCAAGTGATTGGATGGCGGATATGACATTTTTAGAAAAAGCATACAATATATAGGCAAAACTAATGAATCAGTTTTTCTCTCATTTATGTCGGCCATTTGTAACGTTGGACCTACCAACTAGGTCGATATTCGCATACGACAACTAAACAATCTAACCATTAGATCTTTCGATTCACTACAAGCCAAAGTATATAATAGTAAAGTTTTCCCCTTACTAAATAAGTTTTAATCTAAGCTTTTGGAAATGTTTTTTTTCTTGAATTGTTAAGAAGTTCGGACCGAAACCTTAATTTTCAGATCCGAAACTACAATATGTAATATTAGTTTCGTTTCGGTTTTTGGAAATGTTAAGTAACATCTTAAGATTATTAATTTGTTAGGAATTATATCACACATCCAACCAAAGAGGTTAATAAAGAAAAAAAAAATCTTTACTCAGTGCTCAAGTGGGTTTGATCTTGCTGACGTGGCTTCCAAAAGAGATGTTCCTATTGGTGGAATAAAGCTGCTTTATGATGCAACCCTAGTTGTATTTCATGATGAAATTAAGTGGGAAACCAAAGTTTATATTGACTAATCTACTAAACTCTTTAGTTGATAAAAAGAAGAAGAAGAGCGTGGAAGTTTCAAAGTCTCTTTTACTTTAACATTACACACAAAAAGAAAAGGTTGATCACTTTCATAAAGACAAACTATTCTTTAGGTCATATGATATCATTGCATATGTAAGTGTGGTACTAAAATATTTAGTTTAAATGGTTTACGATTTGTTCTATATGGTGTAGAGTTTTTTTTAAAGGGTGTAGATTTCCCTCGATGATTTTCACTACACCCAATAAACTAGAACATGTGGGAAAATGAGGAATGAGACCAAAGTATCGATGGCAAACACTAGCTTGATTTAAACCGAGTAACGTTTATAAACTCTTGTAATTAGTTTGATCTACGGTTTGGTCTTGATAGAGTACAAAAAAAAATTGAAGGAAAGGCCCACAAGAGAAGCAAGAGGAGACATAAATGACCACTTACCTCGTGGAGTTACATAAAGTAGACATAAACAGACCTGAAATAGTTTTAGATGGTCCATTTCTTCTTCTCCTTTTCAATTTATATTGTCATTTTCCTCTCCTGTCTTTTCATCAGATGTACTAGTTTCGTAACTGTTTTGTGAACAGCTTGGTTTTCATTTGTCGTTTCTAATCCAATGACACTCATTCTATATAAATTTTAAGGAAATTAGGTCATACGACTCAAAATAAAATTATAATTCATTGTCTAAAGCTTTGACCTAACTATCCCACATATAGCTTGTATATAATGTAATAATGATGTTATATCCTTCAAACAAGCGATTGAACTTGCAAAAGAAAACAAAATAAACTATTTATTGTAAAAAAGTAAAATGTGATCATTCATTTATCCCACAACACTCACAAAGTAAGTTTTAGTTGGTAAAATTGAGAAGGTGAATAAGGTTTTTCTCAATTTTGAGCGACTGCGACTGGACCGACCGGTGTAAAGACAATATTTTTTCCTTCTTCTGTGATTCAGAAGCCTCCAGGTACATCTCTATGTACAGATTTTGAAGGAGCAAACCAGTTGTGAGGATTCCGTCGAAGAAGAGAGTTGAAGGATTCAATTCTGAGATCTAAAGTCGCAAGCGGCTCTGGGCATCCATCTTTCCAATCCGAGATTTGTCATTGAATGAAGACAAAACATGAAAACATGTAAGTTCAGATTTCGGGTTTGAAGACGAGGAAGGAGATGAACAAGAAGTGTATTTCTATACTATTTTATTAAATGGAACATATTGTCTCCCCTTCAAATTTAACTCTTCTCTTATTTGCCATGTTTACTAATAAATAATGTACTATTTATCATGTTATATTTCATTTGATGTTTGAAAAAGAAATTTCAATCTTGTTAGTTGTTGTTTCATATTCTATTGGTATGAGTTTTATATCAGTGTGTATATGATTTTGTAAAGAGAAATAATATAGTTAAACGGAAATGAAATAGAATTTATTATGACATTAAATAAAATAAATATAATGTGACATTGAATGAAATGATATTCATATGATGTTGTCTTTTACACCTCTTTTCTCTAATACCATCAATTTTTCATTTCTTTTGGTACAGCCAATCAAAATATCCTATGATGTCGTCAATTTTCAATTCTTCTGCTATTGATCTTTTCTTCAATGGAGACTTCACAAATCTATTTTATTTCATTTTTATATAGTATAGTTTGATAATACAAAATATAAAGTACTATTTTAAAATTATAATTTTATTTAAATATATATTATGATTTAATATTTGAGTTTAGTGATTAGTGTTTAGGGTTAGTATTTAGGGGTTGAGGTTTGGATCATCATTAACTTTTTCCATGCAATCATAAAAATTTCATAATTTTATTTATTTTGTTTCATTCTATTTGGGTCTAAAGTTTATATTTGAATTTAAAGTTTATATTTTGGTTTATGATTTAGCGATTAATGCTTAGGATTTAGTATTTGGAAGGTTGTGATCATCATTAATTTCTTTCATGCAATCATAGTCATTTCATAATTTCACCAATATGTGCTATACTATTTATTTTGTTCCATTTCATTTGAGTTTAGGTTTTACATTTGGATTTAAGGTTTATATTTAGATTTATGGTTTAGTGATTAGTGTTTAGATTTAGTATTAAGGGTCGGGGTGGGACTGGAATATGGTTTATTATTTAGGGGTTGGGAACGGGTTGGTGCCTTATTCTATTTTGGTGATAAGGAGAGCACTCCGAAGTCATAAATCATGTACTAATACATTCTTGGGTTTGCTATCTGTAAGTAAGGGAAATATCTCATTTTTGCTACATGTTTTAATTTTGCATCACTCGTTTTAGTGTGTAAAGTAAAAATATATTTGGTAAGTATTCCTTTGGACGTGGTTTCCTCTTCTTTTAAGTGAATAACTATTAAACCTTCTTATGTATGTGCTCTCCAAACCGGTGACGTCATCACCTATCACACTTAACTGGGAACCTCTTAGGGCATGATTAATGGTGGTTTCTTAGACTGGGTTTCTTAGGAAAAGTTAAGAAACTGTTTCTTAGTTTTCTTAAGGAAAGTTAAGAAACTGTTTCTTATTTAAGAGTTTTAAGAGCCGGTTCTTAACTTTTTCAGTTAAAACTTAAGAAACAGTTTCTTAACTTTCTCTAAGAAACCTAACTTAAGAAACCTGCGTTAATCATGGCCTTAAGGGAAAGGGTAAAACCGGCTAGACTGTAACGTAAATATCTGACATTACACTATGTTAAAATTAGTGTTACTTACCTAATTTATATATGATATATGGCCATTACACAAATATGCCCTAAATTTTATACTCCCATGTATAATAACATACCAAATTCTGCACATAATCAATTATTATGGCTTGAGGGTTTTACCTATTTACCATTTTCAGCTTATTGATCATCATAGCCAAGGGCTAAAGGGGGTTGTTCTAACCTTACATGAATGTATAGATTAGGTTATTGGAGGAAGCAGCCCAAAATGGAAAGGGTCCTATTATTAACGTATTAATATATAGTACGTAGATGGTGGAGTCCCAATAAGCTAGCTTTTAAGTGTTTTGTGAGAAGGGTCTGACAGCAAACCAAACCTACCTCTCGCTCTCATCCTCATGGGACATTGGTCCACTACTAATTATTACAAAAAAAAACTAAAGAAATTAAATGTTATACTGTAGGGTATTGTTTTCTCTGTCTATTCCTTTCTAGTACCACCTACTCCTGCTCTCATTTACAGATCAAGGCTTCTTTCATAGCTATTAATAATAGAAAGAGAGAGAGAGATATAGAGAGAAGATATCATCACTTGCTAAAATATTGTTCCCTCTTCAGCTCACATGGACACTTCGAGAGACAGACAACTTCCTTCAGATACCTCTTGCATAGCTTCCTCATCCACAGGTTTTCCACGTCAAGAATCTCTAAGCCATAGCCGTGAACAGAGTTTCAAAGACGAGGAAGCAGACGTTAAAGACTCTAGTCAAGAACATAACAATCAAGAACTCAATCTCATCGACTGCATAGATAACGGATCGACTAAATCCATGGAACAAAAGCTTTTCTCATGCAACTACTGTCAAAGAACTTTCTATAGCTCACAAGCACTTGGTGGTCACCAAAACGCACACAAGAGAGAGAGGACGTTGGCAAAGAGAGGGCACCGTATGGCAGCATCAGCCTCGGCTTTTGGACATCCTTACGGTTTCTCTCCAGTTCCTTTCCATGGACAATACAACAACAGGTCTTTGGGGATTCAAGCGCATTCGATGAGCCACAAGCTAAGTTCATATAACGGGTTTGGTGGTCATTATGGTCATATCAACTGGTCAAGACAACCTCTTGATCAACAACCAGCAATAGGTAAACTTCCTTCAATAGATAATTTTCATCATCACCATCAGCATCAGATGATGATGATGATGGATCCTTCAGTAACTTCACGGTCTAATAACATGGCTAGATCATCAAGCAACATAGGAAGGATTCTAGTAGGCTCACCCACTCTTGAACAATGGCGAGGAGACGGAGTATTGTTAAGAACTAATCAAGAAGAGCATCATAAGCTAGACTTATCCCTCAAGCTCTAAAGATTCCTTTTCTTGATTCTTGCATTTTGTATCTTTAAATGTTTTTTCATGTGATTGTTATAAATTAGTACTCTTTTAATGTGTATAACTGTCCAGTATAGATTTGTAATGTATATGTTTCCGCATATCAACTTAGTTTGAGATTTGTCCACTATACATTCATACATGAATGGGTTTCAGGTAGACACCCAACAACCGTATAAAGTATTTGTAATTCCTAGAAGTGGAAAATAAATGTGAATAGATAGATTAAAGAAAACAAAAAGAGAAGATAATGAGATCTGTGGGAAGATTTGGTTTCATAGTCACAAGAAAAAGGAAATAGTATTATAATGTCAAAGTTGGTTTACCCAAAAGTTAGAACAATCATTCTATTTATTTAATAAGACACTCACACAGAACAAAACAGATATAATAGACAGAAGACAGTTGCTGAGTAGGATGATTGTGACACTAAAAGCAAAGAGTACTATAGAAGAAAATTGAAACATACTAGCTAGGTTTAATTATAAACAGAAAGTATGAAACAATGAAGCATCCAATGCTTCTCTTTCTTAGACCCTAAATTGATGTTTATTATGATAACGAATGATCTTTTTTGGCACTCGAGGATAACAACATGACTCGAGCTCGAGGTCACTGACACACACACAGCCACCTATGTACACTGGCTGATGCACAAAAGGTGAGCACGATAGCTAAAGGTGTGAACTAACAATAAATTTATAAAAAGAGACAATTCTCCTTTAAAAGGTGATAGTTCTTTCACACCTTTACTAATGTTTAAGGACTTACTCCAACTTTGTTTATTCCACCTGAAATGATATGGAAATTAAAGAGAAGCACCAAAAGATTGAGTGGTCCTCTTCAGGATGTAACAAACAAAGTATTACTGAGGTTATTAGAAGACCATCGCATATTCCATATGTTAAGAGTTTAGTAAACAATACAAACGACACATAAGTTGTTTTATCACCAAAGACTTCACGTGTTTTTTCCAAAAATGTTCGAAGATAATTGAGTTAAATATGTCTCTTTCATATCTTTTTGCACCAGTAGTAAACAAATTTAGTCGAAGAAAATATATTGTTTTGTTTGTATCCACAGAGCGAAAAAAATCGTAAAAATGAACCAAGAGTCGTACAGTTTCACGAATAAATCCAAGAAGAACACAGGTGGATAGATGTTTACACAGCCAAAACATGTAACAACAAACCTGGCCCGAGTCCCTCGAGTCATATTCATCTTCTTGTTTATTATAGTTTGGCCCCAAAACTTTTCAGACAATCTCACAGACACTTGCCTGTACACATTACAGAAACAAGTAGAATCTCGTATATGAAAGATCAAACCATTGAGCTACAGAAAAGAACCACGCACCAGCAAAAAACCTAAATGGTAAGTAGTGGAATGAGTCTATTGTGGGCCATGAGGCCTACAGCTGAAAAAGTTTTGAGTAGCCCATTAAGGGCCTAAAGGTATTCTTAAAACATCACAAAACTTGATCGGAAAAGCTAATAAGATATTATGGTTTTTAAAGATTGGTCTATAGTATTTCTTTTTGATCATTAACTTTTGTTGACTATATATACAAAACAAGCTTTCATATTCATAGCCAACAACAAACATAATTGTAAATTATGATAAACACGGTAATTAACAAAATAATCACTTTTAACATACTTAGTACTATAATTGTGATGAGCTGTTGATTATAATAATTATGTACACAAGTTGGTCTTCAAAGTCGTTCTTTATACTAATGGCATGGCTAATTAATTGTCCAACTCATTAAATAGAGTTATAGTATATTGACCTTTTAAAAGCCACCTTTTTAATATATACAGTTTTGAACAAGCCAGTCTCTGAATTAATGTTAAATTACATTCTAATATTGGGCTGCAAACCAATAGTATGATAGAACTTATCTTTAGAATTCAGTGGAAAAAAATACTTATCTTTAGAAGAATGATGAAACACCAAATTAATAGAAATTCCGAGTCTAATGTTTATTCCACTAGTTTTCTTTACCCTAATTCTTTTGTTTGTGTTTTAAATACAAAACTAATTCTTTAGTAGTTGATACTTTTTCAACGAATATTCGAGTATATACAATAATCACAAAAGACTGCTAATTCGTCTGTGAGCAGTCCACTAATATATATTGTGTTAAGTTCCCCAAAAGCAAGTTATTGTTGAAAAAGGTTTTGGATGATTGTTTTACCCAAAATTAAAGGATTTCTTATTATTTCATATTTTTAGTGAAAGTATTGAACAAAAAAAACATTAAGCTCACTCTTTGCAGTATAATAATATACTTGGCAATATTTGCGGATCCGTTAATCACTCTTTTGCTAAAGGTCTTGAAACAAGATTAGACATTAAAAAGTGAAGAGGGCTCATTAACATATGGTCCAATAGAATTAAAATATGATACTATCTAACAATCGGGTTAATCGTTTTGATACTGCTTTTATACAGGTGTGGTTTATAATAATTGAATAAGAAAAATATGTTATATACTCTTATCCATTTAAATACACAAATCAGTTTGGCTAGTTTAATCAGTCTTAATTTTAAAAGTGGCCAGCGTAATTATGTTGCCAACTTCACGCCCTAACAGCTAGTCATCGGTTGCTTAAAACGTACGCAAAGATACCAACTCATAAGACATGGCTCGTGACTTTGTCGATTTCTATTCTATTATATCTTATTTAATCCTCCTCCTCGCATTTTATCACACAATCATCCATCGGTTATACATCAAGGCCGGTTTATTCCATCACCACAACAGCCAAATTGTTACGAGACTAAACCATTTCTCATTACTATTAGTGATACTTTTGGAAAGTCAACTTATGAAATTTTGTGGTACCATTTTTATACTTCCTTAAGAGAAATGATTCCCTAAACATTAGTATTTGATAAGTTATTTGACATATGTTATAATCACATTGATTTTTTCAAAGTGATATAACATACTAACAATATCACATGATTAAAAATTAATTGTGACACAGACATTTATATTCAATGTTCATTTATATTTTTGATAATTTATTAAAATATGATAATAACTCATAAATTATATTAAATAATAATGGAAATAAAAATATAACAAAAATTTACAGTTTTTAAAATCATTTCATTCTATTTTATAATAACATATTTTCTTACTTAAATTTTGTAATTATTTAATCCTAAAACCATTAGTTTTCTTAATATCTACAAATTTTAAAAATATTATTTAGTTTTAAGTTTTGAAATTTGTATACCTAAGAAAAAAATATCTTAATTTTATAGGATTTGATTAGATATATTTTAACTAAAATAAATAGATAAAAATCTTTCTTATAATTTTAAATGTATATATATATATGTATTATTAAATAAAAATTTAAAGAAAATATTAATTTATTTATTTAATATTTTACATATAAATTAAAATTAAGTATTTTAAGCAAATAATAAAAATTAAAAAGATTAACAAATTTTATTTTAAAATATAATTTTATTTTTAAAGATTTTCTTTCTGCACATTGTGTAGGAAAGCAGCGAGTATATTTAAAGACTAATAGTAATGCCTAATCAATTAGTTGGATTTTTTCTACACACTTTTATCAAATTCAATCTAATACATATATAGTGGTGATATATATATATATATATATTAATATTCTTATTCATTCTACTAAATACATAATACTATATATAAGTACATATCCATCTAGGCCATTTTTGCAAGAAAAGCTGACTTTTTTTTGCTGACTAATATTGTGAATATGGTAAAAGTTGGAGAGTTCATGTGAGTTTGGCCGATCTAAAACGTCTACGCAGTCGATATTTACTATTTGTACGACTAATTAAAGCTTAGTTTTGGCACTCTTCTCAGCTTTCAAGTAAGTTTTCCTTGGCGTCGTTGACCTGAAAAGACCAATTGAATAATCTTGGGGACAAAACGTAAGAAATGTAAAATTATAGGGACTACAATCTGTTCCCTTTTCTTTGTCAACTACAGTCTGTGCCCTAAACAAAAGGATGACATAAAGGAGAAAAGAATGTAGTTTATAAGAAAACAAGATCTTCTTTTAAGAAAGCTTCTCTCTACAGATACAAGAAGGGTCCTTCCTTGGTTCAGTTAAAGAGAGAAGATGTTGTGTAGAATGGTGGTGATGAACGGCCGGAAGAAGAAAACCGGGTTGGTTCCGGTTTACCTGAATGTATACGATCTCACTCCCATCAATGGTTACGCTTACTGGTTAGGACTCGGGGTCTACCACTCTGGTGTTGAAGGTATATATCACCTTTCTCTCTCTCTCTCTCTCTCTTTAGTTGGTTTGTTACCGGTTTCTTTTTTCAGTAGTTTCTAAATATGGAAACTTTTTGACCTAATCTTGGATCAATGGTTTTGGTTAGTTCATGGGGTTGAGTATGGTTTTGGAGCTCACGAGCATTCAACAACGGGGATCTTTGAGGTGGAACCGAAGCAATGTCCTGGTTTCACATTCAGGAAGTCTATCTTGATTGGTAGAACTGATTTGGAACCTGAACAAGTCCGTGTCTTTATGGAGAAACTTGCTGAAGGGTATAGTGGAAACACGTACCATCTCATTACAAAGAACTGTAATCACTTCTGCAATGATGTTTGTGTTCAGCTGACCAGAAGATCTATCCCTAGTTGGGTTAACCGTCTTGCTCGCTTCGGTAAGAAGCAGCAAAAACAGAGCATTTACTCTGTTTTCACTCTGTTTTGTAATGTAACCTTTATGTTTGTGTTTGCATTTTAGGATTGTTCTGCAACTGTGTTCTTCCTGTAGAGCTGAATGAGACAAAAGTGAGGCAGGTTAGGTCAAAAGAGGAGAAGATACCGGAAGTGAAGAAACTTAGAAGCAGTTCAAGTAGGTTTCCACCTAGCTCTTCACTTTCTTCATCAGGTTCCTTAAACCGAAGAAGAAGAGGTGAAAGGAGAAGACAATGTCTTCCTCCAACACCACCTGTGATTGCTTAGCTCTAGTCCTGATAATGATCACAAGAAGTTGTTTTTATGTGAAACAATCATTTTCTTGATGGTAATGGTATAAGATCTTCACATAACTTCACAAAGCTTACACATCTTCAAGAAACCGTTTAAACAAAGAACTTATACAAAATTATAAAATGGAACTCCCTCACCCCTATATAAATGCATTTATTTAGGGTTTATTATCTTGGCACACAAGTCACAACAAGGAATGTCATAGCGGGCGATCTTTACATCTTTTGATGCCTCTCTTGGAACTAGAAGTGGCACAAGTGGATTTATCCTTAATTTTCTGTAATAACTATCTGAAGATACTTGAGTCGTTCTATATCATCTTCTATGGTATGATCTTTGTTTTGGATTACTTCTCTAACCTCAGCTTGTACTTTCTTCAAAACTCTTGGGTTTGTAATCAAATGTGTCATCACCCATGTGACTGTTTGGGCAGAAGTGTCTATTCCAGCAAGTATGTTCTGTAATAACCAAAAAAGAATGAGAGTTTGGAGTGTGAATTGATAATTAGTTTTTCATTACTCACCAGAAGAACGCCTTTGGTGTGGTTGAAACTCTCCAAGTGTAGCATCTCCCCTTTCCATCTTGAGGAGCATGGCAATAATATCATCTGTAATACTCTCATTTTCTAGGTGATGTTTTATAGCTTGATGCTTCTACAATGACTTGATCCCAAAACCAACCCTACATATCACACTTCCAGACAGTTTCAATAACTTCTGGTTGAAGTTAACCGGGGTCTCCAATGAAGCAGACTCTGATGAAATCGATGAAGGAGGAGACTTCTTCTTCTCTTACATGTCGAAAAGATTGTACCCTCTTTGCAGCGTAGAGTTCAACAACTGTTATCTTTCGAACTTCCTTCCAGTATTTGTTGTAAGGAGAAAAAACGAGGTCGTTTTGGTTGTATGTGATTCTTGAAGGACAAGTCAAATGTTATTCCTAAAGATATTTATGAGAAAATATGAAATATCTAGAGAGAAATCTGTAAAATTACCTTAAACTTTGTGGTGGAAGAGCTTACACTTAGGTAGGGATGGATATTTTATCCGTTAAATTTGATTCGATCTGTTATTCGTTTTGACTTAATCTGTAAAATCCGGATATCCATAAATCGTCAAAGTAAATCAAATAATAAAAGTTAATATCCGGTAGAAACAAAACAAATCACAAATATTAAAATTTAGAGCCAAATATTCAATATGATCCTACATTATACAAATAGATATATATCTACAAATAAATATAAAATTTTATATGTATAATTTTAACATAGTATTTTATTAATTTTATTTAAAATTTACTTATAAAATCTTTATATAAAAGGAGATTTTTTTAAAAAATTTGTGTGTTTATAATAAAATTTGAACTCATTTTAGAAACTTATAGAACATTTTGTTTCATTAATTTTTTTTTCATTTTATATTATGTAAAATATTTTTTGAAAACAAATTTATATAATTTTTCTATATTTATTTGCATTAAACAAAGTAAATGAGATTTTCGTAAATATTCATAAATGTCTAAAAAATCTGAATATCCGAAAAATTGGATATATGTATTTGTCCGAAACAAAACAAATCTGAAAATTAGATATTCATAAGATATAAAACAAATCACAAATAATAAAAAAAAATACGGGTTTAGTTGATTCGTGACTGCTCTACATTTAGGCATAGGGATCCGGAGAGGGAGTAGTGGATTACTGTGTTTGTGTTGAGATTCTGACAGATAAGAAGAAGATGTTATTAGATGCATATCCGGCTTTAGACATGTGTGAACTGTGCATTTGCACATATCCCATCATCCTTTTTATATTAGTATTTTTGAGTATTTTAAGGTCCTAAAAATTTAATTTATTTGTAAAAAGGGTCCAAAAATCCATAATTATAGACTATATTTGGTAAAAAAAATGAGTATGCACATGGCCCCTTGGAAGAAGTATGCTTCCAAATGAATGTGTGGCTGGCTGCGTGGAACCCTAGTAATATATGTATGTTTGTTTTGTAAAGAATCCAAATGTCTATTGAATTGAAGATGCACACAAATCATTTAGGATTCTAAATTTAGTGCGTCTGGTGCCTAATAGCTACATGCCAAGAGCGACGAAAGAGTAGACAATTCAGAATTTTCAACCAAATGCATACAATATTGAACAGTTCAGATAATGTTTGTTTTCCTTATGGGCTTTAGTCCAAATACAATAGGTATAAATGCAAATGATAACGGGGAGAAATATTTTTATTTTCAGATGATAATATCAAATGTAGGATGACGCGGTGGGTGCATATTCTCAGTGATCAAATGTCTCAAACCGACCGGGTGATTGTGGTCAAGTGGTAAGGAGGCGGGCCTGGGACGCTAACACGTTTCAGGTTCGACCCACCTGCTATGCGAAACTAAGTCACAATTATCCTGGTCACCTAACACGGATATGGGCTCATGCTTTAGTACCCATTTGAATGTCCGGAGAGAGGGTCTATCCGTGGACTGCATCTTCCCTTAGAGATTAGTCTGGGCTTCTCCATGGACCTGGGATATCCCAGGTTAATCAAAAAAAAAAATGTCTCAAACCGTGTCTACTCACTACTTGGAAGGAATTGATAACAATAGATTTATTTACAAGCTTTTGTTTTAGTATATTTGATTTTTTTTCTCTTGAGATTAGGTCCAAAATAGGGGATGATTCAAATATGTTAATTCTTAGTCAAAAGTGGTTGAAATTGGTTTGAATTATATTGAAAGAGAGAATGTTGTAGTTTCTCTAGACAATAAGCAAAGTTGATATCATTCTATTTATAGGGCCGGATATGAGAATTTGAGGACTTTAAACATTTCTTTAAGAAATTTAAAAAAAAAAAAATCGTAATTGGGAATCTATTTCTATGTAAAAATCTTTGAAGAGGTCGAAGCCATTGTTTCACTTGGCTGTGCCTAGATCCGGCCCTGTCTATTTAGCAGAGATTTTTGATTCATCTGTTTGAAAGGATTTGTTAATGTTTTTAACCACTAAAATAGAACCAAACTAAATTAAACACACATGCAACATTAATTCATAATAAGAGTTTTTTTTTTAAATGCCAATTTATGATAAGAGTTAAGTGATACAAGGAAGCAAGCAAGAACCATAGAAAAACCAAAAGAAAAATACACCTCTAAGTGCGTAGCTCTAGTCCTTCTAAAAATACAAGATCTTCACATCCCTTCAAAAATTTTACATTTTACTATGAAATCTTACATATTCATCTCAACTGAGGAAACACATCTTTAAGAAATCGTTTAAACGAAGAACATAACCCTTCTTATACAGCAAAGTGAAGTCAAGTCCACTGGGTAAGGATGGGGATAAGCTCAAGTGGAACTTTCTTAGGACAGACAAGTCCATATGATTCTTCAAGCTCAACATCTTCAACTTCCATTCCCTCTGGAAGCTTCCAATCGAAACGGTAGAGAAGGTTGATAAGTGTCAGGTGTACCAAAGCCATACCCATACCCATTCCTGGACACATTCTCCTTCCGCTACTAAACGGCAACAACTCAAAGTTCATACCTCTATAGTCAATCTCACTATCCATGAACCTCTCTGGGATGAATGCTTCAGGATCTTTCCAAACGCTTGGACTCATGTGAACAGCCCATGTGTTGATACGGAGCCATGTTTTCTTTGGAATGTCATAACCAGCAATTTTTAGATCTTTTGAAGCCTCTCTTGGAATTAGAAGTGGCACTAGTGGTGTTATCCTAAATACTTCTTTAATCACCAGTTTGAGATACTCGAGTTTTTCTATATCATCTTCTGTGATGTTGTCTTTGTTTTGGATTACTTCTCTAACCTCAGCTTGTACTTTCTTCATAACTCTTGGGTTTGTAATCAAACGTGTCATTAGCCATGTCACAGTTTGGGCAGAAGTGTCTATTCCAGCAATAAGAATGTTCTGTAATAATAAAAACAACAAGAAATTACAGTTTGGAGTTTGAATTAAGAAGTTTATTTTTCTTTTAATACTAGAAGGTTCGGGGATAGTCTGAAACCACAACATGTAATTAAAAAAAATTTTGTTACTCACCAGAAGAATTCCTTTAGTGTGGTTTCGAGTAAGGTGATACTCTCCAAGTCCAACATCTCCCCTTTCCATCTTGAGGAGCAAGTCAACGATATCATCCTTAATAGTCTCATCTTCAAGGTGATGCTTTATAGCCTGATCGAAAAATGAATCTAGTGCCTCAAAAACTTTCTCACATTTTCCATGTAACCCGGTGATCCTATCGATGATTTTACCAATAACCGGGAAGTAATCTGCAGCTGCAAAACTCCCCAACACCTGAAAGGCTTGTACAACGATTTGGTCATAGGTTTTCTCAAGTTTACTCCCTTTAAGATTGATCCCAAAACCAACCTTACATATCACACTTCCAGAGAGTTCCATCAACTTCTTGTTGAAGTTAATTGGGTTCTCCAATGAAGCACACTGCTTGATGAAATCCACAAAGGATGAAACTTCTTTTTCTCTTACATGTCGAAAAGATTGTACCCTTTTTGCTGTGTAGAGTTCAACAACTGTCATCTTACGTACTTCCCTCCAGTACTTGTTGTAAGGAGAAAAACTGAGATCGTTTAGGTTGTATGTGATTCTTGCAGGATACGTTAAATAAGGTCGAGAACAACAATCTGCATCGAATGTTTTCAAGACTTCCTTTACTGTCTCTGGTGTTGATACCACAACAGTGGATACACTTCCAAACTTCAGGGACATTAGAGATCCGTATTTTTTGGACAGTTTGAACATGGAACGATGAGGTAGCGATCCTAGTTGGAGCAAGTTTCCTATTATGGGAAGTCCTGGTGGTCCAGGAGGTAGATTCTTCTTTGTCTTCCTCGTCTTCTTTGCAATGAGTATGCATGCAAAGAAGAGGAATGCAACAATGATATACCACAAACTCATTTTGACACCCTACCAAATGAAGTTGAACAAGAGAGTTTGTAAGTTAAAAAGGAAAAAAAAGTTTGTATGACTTAATATGAGACAACGAGTTAAATAATTTATAGTTGCCTTAAATAGTTTTTTAAATCTTATTTGGTTAACTCATTTTGAGTAGTTGACTTTGCGTTGGTTTTACATTTTAGCACAACAGACGATATATATAGTTCATGCTCGCTAACTTCTAATTTTATTTTCGTTCACTTTCTTAAAAATAGGATTGGATAATATGGTTGGTAAAGCTGTAAAGGTAGGTTTTAGGGAACAAACATTACTACTCGAAGTATAATATGAACGGGTCGGTTAAGGACTAAGGATGATTCAGATGGTTAAAAATACTTACCTAAATCGAATGTCTCAATAAATCTTTGGTAATAATAATTAAAGATATTTATGAGAAAATATGAATATCTAGAGCGAGAGTCCGTAAAATTACCTTAAGCTTTGTGGTCGAAGAGCTTACACTTTAGGGAGAAGGATTCGGAGAGGGAAGAGTGGATTACTGTGTTTGATTTGAGATTCTGAGAGATAAGATGTTAGACGCAGATCTGGCTTTAGACATGTGTGAAGGGTGCATTGCATATGTCCCCTCATTCTTTTTATATTCGTATTTTGAGTATTTTAAAGGTCCTAGTTGGATTTATTTGTAGAAAGGTTCCAATTATAAAATTCAAATATATAGACTATAGTTCGTAAAATATTTGAGCCGTAAGGGTAAGTTTAGGCATAGGCACAAACAGTACGGGTCAGATTTTTTGGGTATTTATTTTTTCGGGTTTTTAAATTAGGTCATATTCGGGTATTACAAAATTTTAGGTCGGGTTCGAGTCAGGTCTTCTCGGGTCTAAATGAGTTCAATTCTTATGATTAGAAACCTGAAAGTAACTGAATAACCAATGTATCTTAAACGGGTTCAGATATTTATTGCCAAAGTAATCATATTACCCGATTTTATTCAGGTATTTTGTATCCAAACTACTAAAAGTATAAAAATACTTATTTAACACGGTTTTATTTGAGTATTTCTATCAAACCGATCTTATTTTATTCGAAAATACACAAAATATTAAAAATAACTAATATATTTAAATTATAATTTTAATTAGTGAATATATTTACATTTCGGATCTCTTCAGATATTCATTCGGTTCTTGGTTCGAATCGGGTTCGGTACCAATTTTTTAGATATAACAATTGAAGACCCATTTAGTTATTTACTCCATGTCTGATCGGGTTCGGAACACTGATTTTGGTTCGGTTTTTTGGGTCGGGATATTTTGCGAGCGAGCAAAGATCACTACTCTAAGTAAACCTTTTAAAAGCTTGGATAATATGAACAACGGGTAGGATATGGATGATTCATATGGTTATAATATTAAGTGTTTAAATAGAATACTTACCTAAATCGAATGACTCAGTAAAGATTTGGTGATAATTAAAGATATTTATGAGAAAATATGAATATCTAGAGCAAGATATCTGTAAAATTACCTTAAACTTTGTGGTAGAAGAGCTTACACTTAGGCAGAGGGATCCGGAGAGGGAGTAGTGGATTACTGTGTTTGTGTTGAGATTCTGAGAGATAATATGCTAGATACAGACTTTAGACATGTGTGAACTATGCATTTGCACATGTCCCATCCTTTTTATATTAATTTTTGGATATATTTAAGGCCCTAAAATTTGAAATTATTTGTAATTAAAAAGATCCAAATAATAAAATTCATAAATATAGATTCTATAGCTGGTAAGAAATTGAGCATGCACATGGTCCGGGCCTGGCTAAATGTATGCTTCCAAATGAATATGTGGCTACGAGGAAGCCTAGTAAGATACGTATGTTTGTTTTGTAAAGAAGCCAACTGATTATTGAAATGAGTGTACACACAGATCATCTTCTTAGATATTTTTCATGATAAGATTCTAAGCTTTAGTACGTCTGGTGTCTAATAGCTACGTGCCAAGAGCGACGAAATAGTAGACAATTCAGATTTTTTCAACCAAATGCAAAATACATTGAACAACTAACTTTTACCATATACTTTAGCATGGCTTCAGATTAGGGTTTTTGTTTTCCTTATGGGGTTTAGTCCAGATGCAAGAGGTATAAATGCAAATGATAATGAAGAGAAATGTTAAAATTTTCAAATGATAATATGAAATGTAGGATAAAGCGGTGGTGGGTTTGATAACAATATTCTCAATGATCAAATGTCTCAAAACGTGTCTACTCACTACTTGGAAAGGAATTGATAACCATGGTGGGTTTTATGTACAAGCTTTTCTTTTTATTTTTTTCTTTTTTTTTGTCACGAGTACAAGCTTTTCTTTTAGCATGAGTTTTTATTTGATTTTTCTCTCCAGAGATTTAGTCCAAAATAGGAGATAATTCAAAGTTGTTAATTCATAGTAAAAGTGGTTGAAATTGGTTTGGATTATATTGAAACGAAGAACGTTGTAGACTTGTAGTTTCTCTAAACAATAAGCAAGTTAATGCATATAATTCTATTTAGTCCAAATATATATGTTCCATATGTTTTTTTTTTTGATAAATGGTTTTGTTCCATATGTTGAAAATGGTTTATCAGTGTTTTTATTTTCCTATATAAAAATAGGCGAGATTGGAATAATAAACTCTTCTTTTATATAAAAGTTACTCACTAAGACACTAACAAACCAAATTATTAGTAAGACTATAGCTCTTTAAGATTGATATTCATTGTTATTTTAATAGTATTGATAGTATTTAGTTATACGTTTAGAAACTTGGGGTGAGTCTTACTCATATAGCACATTTACATTTACGTTTCGTGGTAGTTTTTTTTTAACCAAGTCCGTATCGAGTATATTTATACACTAAATACGCCACGAAAAAGATTCGAGTTACTAGATCGCAGGCAAAAGAACATGTCGTATTCCCATTTAATATATGGACGAAATTTGGCTCGAGTGTAGATTTGTTTTGGGGTCATCGGAATAGAACGAAGGTAACGCACATGTCAGTATTCACCCACACCCATGCAGCTTATATGAATGTCAAATTATGATAAATTAAATAATTAGAGCCTCTAACTGGTAATCATAAAAGTAATATGAAAAATTTTAAAAAAAATTGATGAAAAAAAATAAAAAAATATATTTATTACTTATGTTTCTCTTCAAATTTAATAAGGAATAAATGTAAAGGCAAATCTCTCAAATAGTTTTTTTTGAAGTTTTTGTCACAAAAATAGACCTTGAGAGTAAAAATGATCAAAATAGACCTTTTTATT
Organism: Moricandia moricandioides; assembly: GCA_905132885.1. Taxonomy (NCBI): domain Eukaryota; kingdom Viridiplantae; phylum Streptophyta; class Magnoliopsida; order Brassicales; family Brassicaceae; genus Moricandia; species Moricandia moricandioides. The sequence continues at coordinate 55,769 of CAJHQQ010002262.1, forward strand.
TTGAAAAATTTAATATTTTTATATTTTTTTAATTTTTAAATCTCAATTCCAAAACCCCTACCTCATAACTCTAAACCCTAAGTTTAGATTAGTTAACTCAAATGTATAAATATATATTTACATCATTTAATAAAGTCTATTTTGGTCATTTTTCTATTTGAGTGCTATTTTTGGGACAAAAAATTTTTTTGGTCTATTTTGGTCTTTATCTCTAAATGTAATCTATAATTCTTTAAATGTAAAAAATGTTAAAGAATTATATGTAACAAATATTTGTTATAAATAATGTAAATTTTAAGAAATGATAAAAAAAATTATTATTCTTACTAATTCTTTTGGTCACCATTTAGATTTTTGACCAAATCGTATTGGATTAGTGGTTATTACATGATCAGCAATTGTCGTATTAATCTAGATTAATTAGAGAATCAATTCTTCTCAAATATGAAGAAATCTAATCATTTTATTTGGCTAGTCATAATATTACCACTTATTACCATAAAAAAATTAAAAACACTAACCGGAAAAATACACACACTTTTGAAAAAAGGATTTCCACTAAGTTGTGTTTATGTGAACAATCATCTTCTTGATGAGTTGATGGTAATGGTATAAGATCTTCACATTACTTCAAAAATTTTACATTTTAAAATATAAAAACCTTACTTATTTATAACAATTGAGGAGTTACATCTTAAGAAATCGTTTAAACAAAGAACTTATACAAAATTATAAACAAAGGATTTAGATCCTTTGAGCACAAGTCAGAACATAACCCTTCAGCAAAGTGAAGTCAAGTCCACTGGGTAAGGATGGGGACAAGCTCAAGTGGAACTTTCTTTGGACAAACAAGTCCATATGATTCTTCAAGATCAACATCTTCAACTTCCATTCCTTCAGGAAGTTTCCAATCAAAACGATAAAGAAGGTTGATAAGTGTCAGGTGTACCAAAGCCATACCCATACCCATTCCTGGACACATTCTCCTTCCGCTACCAAATGGCAACAACTCAAAGTTTACACCTCTATAGTCAATCTCATTATCCAAAACCTTTCGGGGATGAAAGCTTCAGGATCTTTCCAAACACTTGGATTCATATGAACAGCCCAAATGTTGACATGGATCCATGTTTTCTTTGGAATATCATAACCTGCGATCTTTACATCTTTTGAAGCCTCTCTTGGAACTAGAAGTGGCACTAGTGGTGTTATCCTAAATGCTTCTTTAATCACCAGTTTGAGATACTCGAGTTGTTCTATATCTTCTTCTGTGATGTTGTCTTTGCTTTGGATCACTTCTCTCACCTCGGCTTGCACTTTCTTCATAACTCTTGGGTTTGCAATCAAATGAGTCATCACCCATGTCACAGTTTGGGCAGAAGTGTCTATTCCAGCAGTAAGAATATTCTGTAATAACAACAAAAAAAAAATGAGTGTGTGGAGTTTGAATTGATAATTAGTTTTTCATTACTCACCAGAAGAATGCCTTTGGTGTGGTTTCGAGTAAGTTGAAACTCTCCAAGTGTAGCATCTCCTCTTTCCATCTTGAGGAGCAAGTCAATGATATCATCCTTAATACTCTCATCTTCAAGGTGATGCTTTATAGCTTGATCAAAAAACGAATCTAGTACCTCAAAAACCTTCTCACATTTGCCATGTAACCCGGTGATCCTATCGATGATTTTGCCAATAACCGGGAAGTAATCTGCCGCTGCAAAACTCCCCAACACTTGGAATGTTTGTACAATGACTTGGTCATAGGTTTTCTCAAGTTTACTCCCTTTAAGATTGATCCCAAAGGCAACCCTACATATTACACTTCCTGAAAGTTTCAGTAACTTGTGGTTGAAGTTAACTGGATTCTCCAATGAAGCAGATTGCTTAATGAAATCGACAAAAGAGAACCACCTCTTCCTCTCTTACATGTCGAAACGAGTGTACCCTTTTGGCTGTGTAGAGTTCAACAACTGTCATCTTACGTACTTCCCTCCAGTATTTGTTGTAAGGAGAAAACACAAGATCGTTTAGATTGTATGTGATTCTTGCAGGGTACGTCATATACGGTCGGGAACAACAATCTACATCAAATGTTTTCAAGACGTCCTTAACAGTCTCTGGTGTTGATGCCACAACAGTAGATACGCTTCCAAACTGTAGAGACATTAGACCGCCGTAGTTTTGGGATAGTTTGAACATGGAACGATGAGGTTGCGATCCCAATTGGTGCAAGTTTCCTATTATGGGAAGTCTCGGTGGTCCAGGAGGTAGATTCTTCTTTGTCTTCCTCGTGTTCTTTGCAATGAGTATGCATGCAAAGAAGACAAGCGCAACAATAATATACCACATATTCATTTTTACACCCTGCCCAAAAAAAAGTAGAAAAACAGAGCTTATAAGTTCAAGAAAAGAGTTTATATGAATTAATTTGTGACAAAAAGTTAAATAATTTCAAATTTAGTTTGGTTTACTTACTTTCAAATAGTTGACTTTGCGTTGGTTTACCTTTTTGCCCAACTCCTAATTTTATTTTTGTTCACTTACTTATATTTAAGATTGGGTAATGGTTGGTTAATTAATTCATTCAAAAAAAATGGTTGGTTAATTAAATCTTTAAAATAGGTATTGAAGGAGGAAAAAAACATTACTCGATGTAAACGTTTAAAAATGTCGGATAATATGAACAACGGGAAGGATATATATAAATTATTCAGATAGTTAAATTATTATTTAAATAAGTAATTCGAATAATTACAATTTCTTGTTATTTTGGATAATAATTAAAGGTAAATTTGAAAAGTGGTATCAAACTTGTGGTAGAATTGCAATTTTTTCTAGATATTTTGAATAATGTTTGGAAAATTTTCATAATTTTATAAAAAGATTAGATAATTTTAAGAGTTTAGTTAACTTGAGATCATTTTACAAAAAAATATTATTTTGTAATTTACTACACTGTCTAAGTTATATATTTATTTGTATATACAATATTTACTAATTTATGTTGTTTTTAGGTCCAAGTATTTATATAAAATATTTAACAAGAAAAAAAATTGTTATCTTATAGAACTGAGATATATTTTATATTGGTTAATTTAAATTAATAAAATATAAATTTATAATAATTATTTTCTAATTTGATCATATGAATTTATAGAACCTAAAAAATCTAAAACAAAGTAGAATCATATTTACCTAAATCGAATGAATCAATAAATATTTAGTAATAGCTAAAGATATTTATGAGAGAATTGATGGTTAGAAATATCTAGAGCTAGAGATCCGTAAAATTACCTTAAAACTTTGTGGTGGAAGAGCTTACACTTAGAGAGAGGGATCCAGAGAGGGGTGAACTACTGTGTTTTTTTTTTTGGGATTCTGAGAAATAAGAAGATGCACTACTTGTATGCTTCCAAATGAATGTGTGGCTGCGTGGAGGCCTAGTAGGATACGTGAGTTTGTTTTGTAATGAAGCCAAATGTGTATAGAAAGTGATGTCCACACGAATATATTATCTTCTTAGATTTTTTTTATGATAAGATTGTAACTTACTACTGCTGGTGTCTCTAATAGCTACGTGGTAAGAGCTATGAAACAGTAGACAAATCTGATTTTTCAACCAAATGCATACATCGAACAACATAGCTGTTTACAGAGCCCGTTGGGACATTGTCTAGACTGGAAGCTAATTTTTTTAATTTTTTTTGAGTCTATAAATTAATAAAATTTATAGAGAATAAGAAAATAAAAATTATAGCTGAGAGAAGTATTCGAACTGACTATAACCAATTTTGTTATACTACCTCTACATTGTTAATGAACATCTAAAATCAATTTTATTAAAAGAATTTCTCAAGAAAAATAGCCGATACTTATTTATTATATTAAAGGCCAGAAGCACCTGCTTGATATGCTTTTCCTCAGAGTTGACTCTGGCTGTTTAATTTGTGTTCGGTGAGTGTTGATGGTGTACGAACACGATGATGAGTTATTTAAACAATGTTTTATTGATCAAACATGTTGCAGGTTACAAGTAAAGTCGAATGGTGAGCAAAGACATTAACAATGTTTTCGGTAAGAACAATGAATCAGAAATGATAAGTCCTACTTCTAACCGCTTTAGTCTTGTCTAATTTTTGAATGTCTCTTTTTCTTGTGTTTTCCTCTCCCTTTATACTCGGTTCACCTAAACCCTCAACTCACATTGTTCAAATTCGGCTAAATCGAATTACACTGAATCGGGTTATTTTGAATCGAATTGTGCTTGATTCACTGTTCAAACTGGGCAGAGTTCTATATTTGATGGGTCTTGCTGAAGAATGTAATCCCTTTCTGATAATAGTTTTTACCATATATATTAAGCATGAGTTCAGATTAGGTATGCACACCTACATTTACGTAGAGTGGTTACAGTGGTATACTTATACAAATAAATACGTCAGGACAAAGATTCGAGTTAGTGGATCGTAGGCAGAAGAACATGTCATATTCCCATTTAATATATGAACGTAATATGATTCCGTTGCAAATATGTCTGGTGTCATCTAAATTGATAAGAAAGAAGGTAACGCACATGTCGTATTCACACACACACACACACACACATGCAGAGCTTATATGAATGTCAAATTATGAGAAAGGAAACAGTTCATTATATTGACCAAATCGTACTGGACTAGTGGTTATTACTTGATCAGACGTAATTGTCCTATATATATCTAGATTATAGAATCGATTCTTCAAAATTATGAAATTATCTAATCATTTTTATTTGGCTTGCCAATAATGGTATCACGTATTATCATTTCTAGTTTTGATTGCGTTGATAAACTTTTTGTAATTGGATAAAATGTGGTTGTGTAACCTCCACTCTTAAATCTATTCAAATACACACTTTTAACTTTTTCAAAATACACACTTGATGCTAGAATATCTTCAAAAACATCGGATGAGGAAGGAAAATACCACAAATAAATTAAACCATTATTTGGAAAAATACTCACACACACACACACACACAATATAAACAACACCTTCACATGAGATTCTACATTACTCAACACCATCATTCTCTTCTCCATTATTGCCTTTGACCACTTTCCTCCTTATTTTTTATTATATTTTCTACTTACACACACACACACACATATATATATATAATATATATATATATATATATATATATATTATTGAATTTGTATAAACAAAGAACGCATTCTCATATGTATATCTATGGATATATCTATCCCCAGATTCATCGGGGATAAAGGCTGTGGTGCTAGTTTTTTTTTTTTTAATTAGGTTGTGGTACTAATTGTCAACAACTTTGATAGATCTTCTACATGTCACACTTTTTGTTTATGCAACCTACCAATAAAAAGTTACTTATCAATTATTATAAATTTTTACTGTCAATCATTCCTAGATTAGAAAGACTGTCGAGAAGTAAACAGGTCATTGGTATGTCTTATCGTATGTCGATGTTATATCAATTTTGTTTCAAAATTCAAATGATTCTGCCACTAAAAATGTTTACCTCCCAATCTACTGTTAAGTATTATTTGAGTTTCCATAAGTTTGTTCATTTGGATGTCGCAAGAACTTTAGCATAACAGATACGCAGCTTGTAAAGGTTTCTCAACATATAAGTAATAAGTTCATGCCGAGTTCCAAATTAACCCCCAAAAAAAAAAGAAGCAAAAAGACATACATGTCAGCTAACAATACTTATTTCCTTTCACAAAGATGTGTATAAGGTTTGTATGTTCAAGGTCCATGCACAAACATGTCATAAATATAAGCATAAATAATTAGACCATCCGCAACCCTAGCACCCCAAATGAAGTGCTTATTTTTTTTTTTGATTTTTTTTTTTAAAAAAAAAATTAAAAACAGATCAATCACGGGCCGCCACGTGTCAGCGGGACCCGTGAACAGTGCAAGAACCACAAGAAAAAGGATGCTTTATTTGGGAGTTTTAAGCACTTGTTTTAGGGGATGCTAGTGGACTCCACTGCTTAAGCATCCCACTAAGCACTCCCATTGTGGATACTCTTATAGAACAAGAATGGAGAAAATACATTTTTTTATGAATCTGAATCTCTACTTTTTACCTGATTATTCTTTATTTGGTGAGTGCAGTAAAATTTTAATAGGGACAATAGAAAAGGACCTTCCTCAAACGAAAAAAAGGTCACAAAAGTTCAAAGAAGTAATGATGATGAACTCACAAGCATGCCCATTCTTTTAAATCTCACCTTTGCTGCTTCAAAATGCTTTAACAAAACAGAATAATTAGAAGAAAACTATACTTTTATAATTCCCTCTTCCGTAGTTATTTAATTACTTTTTAAAAGTTTGTGGGGGAAACAAGATCAATTTCCAAACAGGTAGAATGAATAATCATTATAAGTTCCACTCAATAAAGACCTCGGTCCATTGTGTCAAAAAAAAAAGAGACCTCGATCCAAAAATTAATATCACGTTGAGATTCCAATCTGTCTCAATAATGTTGTTAGAAAAATGTTGTCCCATATAATAGTTTTTTAATCGATATCAGAGAGTAATTGTATTATAGTAGCTGAATAATATATTGTTATGTAGTCCTCTTTTTGTCATCTATCCATAGAGTAACACAAGTTTGGTCGTCAATAGCATTGTTGTGAGCCACAATACTTACATGAAAAAAATAAAACATTTCTCTTTCTAGCGTCATTTGCAAGTACATCCGCACTAGAATTACAACATCTGAGGATAGACATGTAAAAGATAAAAAAAAATGGTAATTCATATAAACTCAAATCTCATGTGAGATAGTTTGGAACCTCTTAATAAATATTTAAAAGAACTTAAAATTGTTTTTGCCTTACCATGTGAGATTAAATCTTACAGTTCAACTATTATAGCTTTTCTCCTTCTTCGTCAACCTTTATACACAATAGGATTTTGTCACATCGACAAAGACTATTTTTTCTAGAAAATTCTTCCATTGGTTGATTTGCAAGCATCACTAAAACATCACTAATCAGTGATTGCGGTTCCATACGTCAATTTTAAATTTGTAGGAGAAACAATTTTGTTTGTGAAAAAATAATAATTCAAAACGTTGATATAGCAGTGATTGCGGTTGCATACGTAAATTAAGGCCCACCGTTGAGAAAAAAAATGAGAAATGCATGCATGAAACAAAAAGAACAAAAAAATTCAAACTCTGATTACAAACTCAATGTCTCTCTTCTTCTTTTTGATATCTTTCATCCTAATGTTGCATCTTTTCACTACATAAATTCCCCACTTATTCACACACGAACACATGTAAAACATAATTCTCATGATCCAGTTAAGTTTTTAGTCATTGGTTTTCTTACATGGAGAAAATGATGCAAAAAGAAACGATCCCGAACATTATGTAAGAGATCTCTAGTTAGAGTGACAGCTAGGACGAAACTAATGTTACATGATGTGGTTTCGGACTTGAGGGAATTAGTGTTTCGGTCTAAATTTCCTAATAATTCAAAAAAATGATGCTAAGAATTTGATAAAAAAATCTTATATTATAAAAAATTACTATACGTAAGGATATGATCGATTGGTCTTTGTAGAAATTACTAGAATGAGTGTTTCAAAGAGGCCAATTCAGATCAAAATGTCTTGACATTTAGACCTTCTTTCTCTCTTCTACTATCTACTTATATTACTACGCCGTTTACGTTAAAGCGACATGGCTGTTTCTAACTAGGTAAAACAGAGCAAAACTCAACGGAACCGTAATGAAGCAGCTCCTCTATCATTTGCTCGATGTGATCTTCCTCCAATGGCCTGAAGTTCTGTTGCATATCGACGTTTCCGATCTCCGTTACTCCTCTCGGCATGTTACACTTGTCTCCGTCGTGGGACGTCACATTCTTGACGCCGTGAGTGTCAGGTAATATCGTGTTCTGCGTTTGTGTTTGGGTCTGTTTGGTCATATGAAGAGATGCCATGTAGCATTTGTGGAGCTTAGCTGTGAGAGTGGCCGAGAGGAGCTTGGAAGAGGAAGAAGGAATAGCGTTTGGGTTGTAAGGGAAGTTGGTTCGAGCTCTAGGGCCACACATTAGCCTCGCTGCCTCGTCGTAGGCTCTTGCCGCATCTTCCGCAGTCTCAAATGTCCCGAGCCAGATTCTTGTTTTCCTGAAACAAGAAAAAAAACGAATTAGCCAAACTAGGTCCGGAACTTCTTGATTAACTTTCAAGAAAAAAAAACAAGGGTAGTTTAGTAATTTCGAGAGTCTTACAATATAGGGTGGCGGATTTCCGAGACCCAAGAGCCCCAATGTCTCTGTCTCACGCCTCGGAAACGTTGTTGTGGTCGTGCCATTGGAACAAAGGTTCAGGTGTGTAGTTTGAGTGTGTTTATCAAAGTGTTTTGTGTGATAGATGTAAAGAGGAAAGTGATGGAAAGTGAAGGAGCATGGAAGAGTGAAGGTTGGCTGTCTATAAATAGTGTTGGCTTCATGAGAGAAAAAGAGAAACATACTTTGTGTTATATTTTCTTAGTCTAATTAGCTGGCAATCAGTTTGGTCCTAAATGGGACCCATTCCATTATCAATATACGACCCAAAAAAATCCCATTTGATTTTGTTTGATGTGTGTGTGTGTGAGAGAGAGAGACCTATACTGATTCTTTAATTTCAAACTCATTTGTTGTATTCGTAGTTGCAGTGACATGGGCAAATGGGTTATCTATTACTCTCACATATTGTATAGTTTTAGTGGATATTAAAAGCTTACATATGCCAAACTGTGTGTAGGGAAATTTTTTGTTTAAACGATGTTTCTGGAAAGTAGTATCGTAATTTCATTTAAAATAGAATAAGACTTATCAACAAACAAAGTTATCATATATTTATATACATTTACATAATCAGTAGTTTTTCTTATAAGACTAGTTTAGCTTTATCCTACACATTTTAATTGGGAGAATTTCAATATAATTAAATAAACAAACTAATTTTTTATATATTAAGTATTTCAAATACTAAGAACTTTATTTAAGAGTATCTATATTTGAATACTTTGAGTTAAGTTTTCAATGTTTGAAATGCTCATTTAATAAAATATCCAAATATTCTAGTAAAAATGCTCTAAGTTATATATATCGTAGGTTACGAGTAAATATTTCTTTAGCTAAAAATTTTATTGTTTCTTTTTAAATGTCACTTTAACATTTTTTTAGTAAAAGAAATGTAATTTTAAAATGTCAATGTAATAAAATATCCAAATATTCTAGTAAAAATGCTCTAAGTTATATATATCGCAGATTACGAGTGAATATTTCTTTAGCTAATAATTTTGTTGTTTTTTTTAAATGTCACTTTAACATTTTTTGATAAAAAAGTGTTATTTTAAAATGTCAATGTAATTTATATTTATTTTCATCTTAATATTAACTGTAAAATTCATTAATTTTGAATAAATTTATTTTTATCTTAAATAATATTGGTTAAAATATGTATACATTTAATCATTTTTTTAATTTGCGTTATAAGTGTGTAAGCGACACATTTTATGAAAACGGAGAGAATAATTTATTAACTTTCATATATATATATATATATATATATATATATGTGTGTGTGTGTTTCCTTAATTTATTTTCCAAAGGTGAACAAGTTGGATCCAAAGAGATTTTGGCTGTGGTGAAACTTCAAACCAACTGTCACATGGGTTTGATCATCACAACATGACTGTATATCATAGATACTGCCAATTTTTTCTAGATTTTTCCCAACCAATTAATAATAACAATAATAATTGGAAACAAAAGAAATATAGTTTGGTGAATAGCGGTACTCTTTCATCACCATTCCTCGCCCATGTGAGGCTTCGATAATGACTCAATCAAACACCAAAACATCTTCGACTATAATCTATATTATTCCTTTATTTATTTTATTTTAAGAATATTGAAACAAACATTCATGTTTTGTGATCATTCCCATGATTTCTGAGTGTACAGTGTACTAGGTGATACTCGAATATTAAAAGGAATAATAAGGTTTATTATACACGATATATAGAATTTATTATATGATATGTCACCTTCTAACCACTTTCGTCTATGGATTCTCATATATATGGATGTTCTTATGTCATTCCATCTCTTGTTTCAAAAACTTAGTAACACAAATTAAATTCACTGACTCATAAAATAAATAATGGAAAAAAAATGTGTAAATCATATTCAGTCGCACGACTTATTTTCCAATTGAAACAATGTCCTTTTAGACTAGTCAATAGTAACTGGAATAAATAGTGATAGAAGAATATTTTGGGCAAAAGAAATGTGCTGTTAGAATGGATCCATCGAAATGACAACTGCCAAGATTATTGCCTTATTGATGTCAATCGAGTAACAAATTGATGGAGGAATCTTAGACGGCAATTATGACAAAATAAAACCACTATGGAAGGTCATTAACTTTTTATTAGTAATAATTAAGTATTTTAACCCTAATGGTTAATCATTTTAACCATAAGAACTCATCAGTTGACAGTTGGTCTTCTATTTGCATCCACGCCCGCAAGAGCACTTCCAATAAAAATTTATAGCTCCGGGATTCTCAAAATACATACATGTGTATATATATATTTATATTAATATTTAATTATTGGGTTACTAATTTTACGAAAAATTCAACCCAAAGTTTTGAGAAATTTTGGGTTGGATTTTCCATAAAATTAAAATCTTATAATTAAATATTAATGTAAATATATACATACATATATGTGTATTTTGAAAACTCTGGAATTATAAACTCTTTGGGTTGGGTTTCCCATGATGTTAAAATTTCATAATTAAATATTAATGTAAATATATACATACAAATATATGTATTTTGAAAATTCTGGAATTAGAAACTCTTATTGAAGATTGACAGATCTAATTAATAGATACATTTGATTATGCTTTTCCAAATAAGTTGAAACTTGTATGGCACCATGTGATATAATTAGCTAAAGATTGGATAAATAGCGGTAGAACAATCTCTATTTTGAAACTTGTATGGGGATATAATGATGTACACAAAGGTCCAATATTTCCTTAATACTTTTTCCGTTTCAAAATGATGTATGCTTTAGAGTTTTCACACATATTAAAAAACATGTAAATTTTAGATTATAAATGCATTATTTTTTGTAATTAACTATTTTTTCATAACTTTAACCAATCAAAATTCAGTAAATCAAGTTAATGTTTTTGGAATCTACAATTTATCATTACTATTTGCATTGAAAATATAAAAAATAGATCTTTTAGAAACAAATATTTTTTTTCTAAAACATGAAACATTATGAAAGAGAAGGAATACATGATTTGGATTTTTTTAGCTTTAATTGCAAGGCAACTTATGCCATGCATAAGACAACTGTGTATCTAACAAAAAAAAAGTTAGTGGTTTTAAACGCTAAACTAACATTAAGTAGATAAACTATTAAATAGATTGCTAAATTATTTCCACTCGCTTTAGCAAAACATTTAGCTTGGTTATAGTATATATCACCTAGCTAGTACATATAAAATATACTACTTAATTTTTACACATCTTTAAAGTAATAACATAGTACTGCTGAAACTTCATTAACTATAATCGACAAATATTTTTTTATTAGGTCTAATATAATGTTTTTACTAACTGATTCTTCACTTTATAGTAACTGGTTTGATCTGTATAGGTGGTCAATTAAATACTGAAGTAAATCATGTGGGAGTGGGAAGCTCTAGCAAAGAGTGTTTTTGTCAAGTTGCATTGATAATTTTGTCTCTTTGCCACTATCTCGGCACGTATTAGTAGTGTGGTTATGCTTCTAAGTTTCAAGCTCCATACTTCTGAAAGAGAAAGAATAATTCATTATGAATAAAAACATGATAAAATAAGGTTCATATTTAAATAGATTCTCTACGAATTTTCCATGCTTGCCAGTTGGAAAAGCCGAATATTTCACCGGCGAAATAAGCTCCTACCCTATTGAGAAAAACTTTATGAATATGCACTAATTCACACTTAATTATTTGATTTGCTATTAAATGTATATCAATTGTTTGTTTTTATACAGTAAGGGTCATCATATGTTTGGTGAATCATATTAGATATCTTAATTTGGTTTTGTCGACGTACGTTAGAGAAAAGGAGAAAGTTGAACATAAATAATTAGGTTGTTTTAGCAAAAAATAAAAAATAAAATAATAATTAGGTTGTTTGGAACTACATACAAAGTTATGGGAAAATCAGACAAGTATTAATGAATAACAAATGGGGCCTAGGGCGTAAACGCGTGACACGGGACCTACTACGACATGTATATATATAAGACATGGGTTGGTTGATTGTGATTCATGTCCTTTTCTTAATTCAGCTGTAAACTATATTACCAAAATCAATCTATCTATATAATAAGCAAAAAAATACTTTATTTATCAGTAAGCTGTAAAATAGTCACATGCATATAATACTTTTCTAAGTATTCATTTTTGAGGAAAGATATGTAAATGAACTTTCAAGAAACTGATATAAAACAGTTCTTTATATTTCAAATCCAATAATACATGTATTTCTGTACATAATTGCCTTCATTCCCTATGAGATATGTTGACATAAGAAAATCATCTGACTATATCAGTTGTTTTTTTAAGACGGGTATAAAAACTGAATATGTATTGGATGGAATACGCGTTAGCTATAGGTGTAATGATTCACAAAAATAGATGGTTTAAGTTAAAACGACAAAATTTGATTAATACTCTAATTATCGTTTTAATATTATACACACGAAATAAAAAATAATTAATTTTATATATTTTTTATATTAAAACAATATTACTTATACACCTAACCATATTTTAACTAATAAAAAAATAAATTATAGTATAAAATTAATAAATTTTATATCGAAAGCGACATTTATTTTGTAACAAAAATATTTTTTACAATGACGCTTAATATAAAATAAAGAGAGTATTTATTTGGATAATTAAAGAAAGAGATTTGAGGAAGATAATTATATAAACAATTAAATTTGGTAGGTAATTATGAAATAATATATAAGGTAACGTCCATATCAAAGACCGCCATTCTCTCGTCCCATTCCACACTCAGTAACATGCAAAAATGGAGGGTCCATTGAATCCTCAACAAAAGGTCACAAGAAAACTAATATTCTAGAGAATAAATGTAAAAACATAAACATATATTCCGATTTTACAATAGTTGGATGAAGCTTGTTCAATG
>CAJHQQ010002263.1:0-69026 GCA_905132885.1 Moricandia moricandioides
ACGATCGGGGGTGTCAGAGGTGAATGCTGATTATCCAAGCCTATTCAAGACTCCGAATCCAAAGACTCTCGTAGATTTGGTGAAGCACATACTAGGTGTAACAATTTCATATTTTACGGCTTTGAGAGGGAAACACCAAGCTGTCAGTGATCTGCGATGTAACCCTGAGGAGAGTTTTGCTAGACTGCCATCCTACTTGTACATTTTAGAAAAGATGAATCCTAGTACCATCACACGATTAGTAGTGGATGAGAAGAAGCAATTTAAGTATATGTTCTTTGCGCTCGGAGCTTGCATCGAAGGGTTTATGGCGATGAGGAAAGTGATAATAATAGATGGAACTCACCTGAAGGGTGTGTACAAAGGAGTGCTTCTCATTGCCACTTCTCAGGATCCATATAATCATCATTATCCCCTCGCTTTTGCAGGAGTAGATGGTGAGAAAATGCGAGCTGGGAGTGGATTTTGACTATATTGAAAACTTTGATACCAGATGATCCTCAGCTTGTATTTTGTACTGATAGAAATTAAAGCATCATCAAGAAAGTACACGAGGTGTACCCATTGGAGATCCATGGATATTGCAATTATCACTTGTCTAATATTGTCAGCGAAGAATGCAACAATGTTAACAAGAAAGGGGTTGCCCAGAAATTTAGAAAAATTGGTGGTATGTACACAGAGATAGAGTTCAGAAAATACTACAATGATTTCAGGAGAACTTATCCTCAAGCCGCCGATTATCTAGATGACAATGTTCATGAGACCAAATGTGCAAGATGTAAATTTTCAGGAGAAAGGTACAACATAGATACAACCAACACTGTTCAACTATCGATGGTGTTTTAAAGGAACCAAGGAAATATGCTTTGTTGCCAATGATTGATGTGGTGGTGGGGAAGATTGTAGAATGGTTTAACAAATATCGACAATTATCTTTCTGTGTACCAGAGAGGCAGATTCTAGTCCCTCACGGCCGTGCAAAAAAGCTAATTACGTTAAAACTTTGATACCAGATGATCCTCAGCTTGTATCCTCAATAGCATGGGATATTGCATCACAATTATCCGAAGGCAAAAAAGCTCAAGGTGATGGAGCTAAAATTTTTTAACGTCATTATAGTGTGATTGGCAATGAGAGTCAATGTTATTTGGTTGATTTGAGAAACGAAACATGCTATTGTAGGTGTTTTGATATTGACCGGTATCTTTGTGTGCATGCACTTGCTGCCATCATGGCGTGTGGAGAAAGGGTTGAACATTATTGTTCTAGGTATTACTGGATGGAGCAATGGACTTTGGCATATTACAAGACGATATATCCAGTGCCTCGTCATTCTTCATGGGAAAGTTTCAAAATTTCTGAGGAAATCCGATCTAAGGTTGTCTTCCCTCTGTATGTGGAGAAAAAGAAAGGAAGACTACAAATTAATAGATTCCCATCTGCAGGACAATACCAGAGGAAGAGAAAGAAGAAGTATCCACCATTGGTTGGTGAGAATGATGGAAGTGGCAGCGACGAAAGTGGCAGAGATGGAAGTAGTAGTGATGGAAGTGGTCATGATGGAAATGGACGCAATAGAAGTGAGAACAATGAATGAGCCTTAATTATGTTTTTATGTATGTTGTGTACGTTTTTATGGATGTTTTTATATGTTGTGTACGTTTAGTGTTTGCTACTCTTTGTAATGCTCGAATTCTGAATGTGTTGCTCTGTTAGGTACAACTCGTACAACTAATAAAACCTTTACAGATTATACTGGTATAACTCGTACAACTATGCCTTATTTACCAGACTAGTGATACTGGTATAACTAGTACAACTACTAAGGTTCTGAAATTCAAATATTCTTTTATGTTTTCCAAATTAAAAAAAAACAATCAAACGGCCAAATTGGTAAGTGTTTAGATAGGTTTCTTATGATTTGCAATATTTTTTTTTGTCAATTCTAAACCCATCACAGAAGTTTGCATGATCTATTTTATACTTTTAAGGTTTGTTAACTTGTTTGTCCACATAAGTTTTGAAAAACATACATGAAAAGTATTTTACCAATAATGATGATTTTATTGTATATAGGCATAGGAATGTAAACATAAAAAAGTGGTACAACTGAGTTAACTTTAAATTTTATGTGGTACAACTAGTTTTTTTTTCGATTTCACTGCCAAAGTACAACTATGTACAAAGCGGTACAACTCAAAAACTAGTACAACTATGTAAGAACATGCGCAACTCGAAAACTAGTACAACTACTTACTAAACGGTACAACTAATAAACTGGTACAACTACTTACAAACAAGTTCAACTACTCCTACATGTTTTCATTCAACACTAGTTGTACCAATTTTACTTTTGTTTGTGTAGTCCAAGTTGTAGTATTAGTTATACCAAAACGCCTGTAAATGCAAGTTGGATCAATCTTAAACACACAACTTCCAGGTTTTAAAACACACACATACAAGTTCTAGGTTTTAAAACACACATAGAAGTTCCAAGAGCAATAAAAGTACTACAAGTTCCAAAAGCAACAAAGTTTAACAACAAAGTTCAACCACTAAATCAAGATCCTATGAAAGGAGACCTCAACAAATGAAAACGCTTGGTCACCCTATTTGGTCTGTCCACAACATCCTGTGAATCTTCTTCAGCGTCATCAGCAGCCTCCTCATTCGCCGTAACAGCCTCCTCATTCGCCCCAACAGCATTTTCTTCATCTGCTGCTGCCTTATCTGCAGCAGCCTTATCTGCAGCAGCCTTCTCTGCAGCAGCGTTCTCAACTCTCTCTGCAGCCTCTGCCATAATTTGAAGTGTAGATGGTAACTCCTCTTCATAATCATCATCTTATACAAGATAAAATATCTAATTAGACAACTTCTAAAATAGATGTTGGTAATGATGATTAGATGTTATCCAGTCTTACCTTCCATCATCTCAAATATCTAATTAGACAACTTCTAAAATAGATGTTGGTAATGATGATTAGATGTTATCCAGTCTTACCTTCCATCATCTTCTCAACCTCTTCCTCACCTTCCTTCTCACCATCTTTTTGAGCCTCTCCCTCGCTCTCCTTCTCACCATCCTCCTTGGATGATTCTTCAACCTCATGTTCTATATCATCTACAACAAAACAAACCCAAAAACAAATCACAAAACCGATAGAAGGTCAAAACAAACCCAAAAAAAAATACCTTCGACTATTTTTTTGGTAGGAAGAGGAGTCTCGGTAGGAAGAATAGTCTCTGTAGGAGGAGGAGTCTCCGTAGGAAGAGGAGTGTCTTCAAGTCTACTGTCCTTATCTGCTTGCCTTTGATCATTTGGTGCATCACCTGCAATACAAAACCAACAACATTTACTTCATTTTTGACATCACACAACATTACTAATAAGATTATACCTCCTGAAGTTCCACCCGTTTCAGAACCACCAAGCTGAGATGACCAATTTTCTCGTTCATTGTTTTCCTGTTCCAACTCTTTCACTCTTGCTTCCAGAAGACGAATTGTTTCATCCCTCAATTCAAATTCATTGTTCATTCTCTCTGTCAACTTCAACTCCAATTATTTTAGACTCTCAAGACCTGCCTCGGATCCTCTTGGTTCCTCGAACACCATTGCTTGCTCCTGTCCTTCCACGTTCACATGAGGCTCAGATTCTTGTTGTGTGGTTGCTCAGGTTCTCACATCCATATCATATAGATCGTCCCAAAATATTTTTCCCTCGGGTTCTTTTAGAATCTTGTTCCAACCATTGACGGTTATGTCTGGCTCATCCAAGTCATCTTGTAGGTCTACGTCTTCCCCTGACCCTTCATCCATGATATCGTACAAAAGGTATGATTCACCTTCCTCAAGTTTCAAAACAATGGTAATCACCTGAAATATGAACAACAACAACAAATCAACCTTTAAGTTAACTATAAACTAAGAAGATACCACAAAAAATCTTTTAACCTTCATGTCTCCAAGCGCCCGATAAATCTCATCCAATGCAAATAGTGTTGTCCCAGTTCTCTTGTACCTCCATTTAGACATTCTTGGGCAATCTTTGAGACTGTTTGGAATAGGGTCTCTTAATCTTTCCCTAAGGACAAGTATACATTCAAAAGCCAATATCTCCACATCATTTCAAACAATCATATTAGTTATATTATAACAAAGAAGTTTCTTAAAAAAATAATTCATATACCTCAAAAGGGTTGATAAACCCAGGAAATGTTCAATACTTATTCTCTGGGATCCCATCCCTGAAACGATTCTTTAACAATAAAATCTCCTTCATGCAAGCATCAAACGTGAAACGGCCCCATGGAAACGTGCTGCAAAATCTAGATCACCTACCACTTGTAGAAGGAAATGCTCAATGGTGTATCCTACTTTTGAACTTCCTCTTAGAACTCTGGCCAAAAAGTAAAGAACCGTCATCTTCAGATGGTCGTTACTAGGCTTCATCGCCTTAAGTTTCTCATCCACATCCATTTCTGTCACTCTCACACCCTTTTCTTTCCCCTTCTTCTTCTCCTTACTCTTCTTCTCATTTTTCTTAAAATACCTATTCGCAAACCTCATACTCCCTTTGCTCTTATAGTTTTCAGGGTATATGTTGCAGTATAAACCAGAGAGGAGACCATGTTCTCTGATGGAGTATCTAACTGGAACACCATTTACCCCAAACCAAGCTTGTTGTTCCTTTTCCGTAGTTATTGTATGGAGAATCAACATCCACATTCCCATCACCTTTCTTGTTGAGGAACATTCCATGTGGAATATATGCTTGAACTAAGGGTGATTCTTGAACCAAATCTTCACTGACTCTTCAAATGTTTCAATAATCTTCACTAAATCGTGTTGGTGACAACTTCAGGAGAGCTTGCAAACCTTCCCATAATCATTCTTCTTGAAGAAAAAAACAGTAGGTCTCGTTGGTTGTACGGCCTTCTCCTCCTCAACACCCTAAAAACAAAATTAAAAACACAAATATTACACTGCATCAATAACCAAATTATACAAAACAAAATAACTTACTTGTACCAGTTACACTAATAATACTTTTACTATTTTTACTAGTCATACTAGTTATACGACAATAACACCATCTAGTTAAACCAGTTATACCTAATAAACTAAATGATTTATGCTAGTTACACTAATAATACTTCTCTAGTTGTAGCAATCATACTAGATATAATATGCATAGTTGTACCAGTTAGACAAGTTATACATTAATAAAACCGTCGTATTAAACCTTTTTAATCACATAATTGTACTAGTAATACTGCTTCCACTACATTTGTTTAACGACATATTATTACCAGTTTCACCATTTTCACTCTTTTAGTTATACTAGTTATACGATACTCAGTTTTGTTATTTACACTAGTTATACTTTTAATAGTTGTACGAGTTTGATTAGTTATAATAAGCGTGGTTGTACTAGTTATACTAGTTCCACCGAATCTGTTTTACAACATATTATTTATCAGTTGGACCAGTTTCACTCTTTTAATTGTATTGGTTACACTAGTTATACTATCATAAATACTATTTTAAATTGACTTGTTTAACGTTCTTGGCACGGCATTGTTAATCGCAGCCTCAGGTGTGCGAAAATCTCTGTTGTTAGACCCAATCTCCTCATAAGCGTCTACACGATGTGAAGGACTATTTGTTGAAGAGTTTGAAAGTGAAAGTGAGGTTACTGGAGGTTTTAGAGGATTTTTTGGGCTGACTCGAAAGCTCTCTGCTTGCTGTAGAAGGTGCTGCAATGGAAAGACCGCCTTGACGGTCTGGTGGAGATTCAGATTCTTTCGGTTCCGTTTCTGTCTCACGGTTCCGAGAGCGCTTCGTATGATTTGGAGAGGATCCACCGTCGACACCACCATCGACACCACCGTCTCACTTCCTCTTCTTCTCCTTGGTTTCACTCTTCTTTTTCGCCGCTGCCGTAACTCTCTTCTTCTTCGCGGCGTCTCTCTTCTTCTTCGCTGCCGCTTCTCTTTTTTTTTGCACGGCCGCATCATTCTTTTTTCTTCTCCGCTGCAGTTTTTTTCTTCTTCGTCGGTGACTCGTTCTTCTTCTTCTCCGACGCTTTTTCTTTCTCTTTTAGGGTTTGTAGAGTTTTTTGTGACATTTTGTATATGTGACACGAATGGGGATTCCACGAATGATGAGAGGACTCGGATGAGAGATAGAGGGATGGAGATCGTGGGGGAATTGGTTATGGGAGAGTTTGAAAGGGAAGGGGAATTAGGGAACTTTTGGAATTTGGGATTTAGGGTTATTAGAACATGGGCTGGTTCGGGCCGGGTTAGTGCTAAGTTGGGGGGGGGGGTTAGTAAATAATTAGAACTTTTAGGTTTTAGGGTCTTTTCCCTTTTTTCGATTTATTTTATTATTTTTTTGTCGGAAAGGAGAGGTTCATTTCAGATTTTTTTTGAGACCTTTTGGTCCATTCCAGCATTTGATCCAAATTTGAATAACTAATCAATTACATTGTATTTGCTATATAAAAAAAATTATATATGCCTACAAAGCCGTATAAATCTACAATTGTACTTTAATTCAAATGCAAGGAACAAATTCTTCAAAACCTTCACTAAATACATAATATAACTCTTATAGATAGAATATAAAAATATTATATATATATATATATATTTATATTTTATAAAATAAATAATAATAATTAGTTACTATGAGAATTTAATGATATAATGGAACATTTTATGATTTTTTTATGAGTATAGTTTTACTGACTATTCCAACAAACATGTAAAATATTTATCAAAAATAAAACTAATTGAAAATATAAAACACACTTTAAGTTATGCTTGGGAATTCATGTATCCTTGGAATACCTGTTAGATATTTTGAATTTTTGTTCTAATTTATATCATATACTAGGTCTCATTCTAGTAAATTTGTAAGTACGTATCAGATATAACACAATGGTTTTGGTTCTAATTTGTACCACATCCTAAAATCCATAAAGTAACCATATATAATTGGAATTGGGTTATATTGGTTCGGTTCAGATATATCCAAAGTTAAATCCAAAATTAAAAAGAAAAACATAAAAAGTAAATACTCATTTATTTAAAATTGAATATTTAAATTACTTATTTAAAACTTGATACTTATTTTTAGATATCATTTCAAAAAATTTAGAACTGAATATTTGAAGTACATATTTATATTTGTGATTATCTAGACATTCGGATTGGTTTTTTGGATTTTTTGGGTTTCTCAGTTTTCGGGTTACCCATTTTAGTTCGGCTAATAACAGTTCGAGTTCGTATATCTTTTGTACCACCCTACAAGACTCATTCTGGTATTTCTTACATTTTGGTCTGAGTATGGACATATCAGAATTTTTGGTTTGGGTTTGGTTCGGACTTCATATTACATATTTTATGCCTAAGTTTACTTCAAATAAAGAAAAAATGATTATCTAAATTTTCATCGAAAAATTATCCGCGCTTTAGCGCGGGTTCAAATCTATTTTTAATTGTATGAAACTATTTACCTCCATTTTCAAAGATCAAAACCCGAAGCCACACAGGCGAAAGTTTTGTTTGTTTTAATAGTTTAGAATCCAAACCGATATCAAACTATATAAAACTGATATTAAACCAGTTGGCATCTAATTGAAATTAAAATTGATCTGACCTGATATCCAAATAAAACATGACTCACCATCCTACTAAAGAGTTGGGTTTGGTACTATTTGGATATTAGGTCGGGACGAGTTTTAATTTCAGTTCGATACCAACTGGTTTGACATCAGTTTAGATTATAAACCATTAAAACCAAGCTAAACATTTTTCTGTGTGGCTTCGGGTTTTGATCTTTGAAAATAGAGGAAAATAAGTTCATATACTTAAAATGTGTGCAATTAAAACTAACATAAAAGTTTTTTTGAAAATGTTACTATACGATACTTTTGGTGTGGGAATAAGTTGTTTACCCAATATTTTTTCTTATTAAATATTAGAGTCTTTCAAAATTAATAGAATAAACAAATTATGATTTACCTTTACACTTCGTAATACAAAAAAAAATCAAAGGGATAATAGAATTTACCTAGAAATGTTTCCAAGATGTCTCCGCTCTTTGACCGAGCCCGTCCCCACTGAGTCATGCCGTTTTGGGTCCTTTCACGTGCCGGGAACGTTTCCCAGGCGTACCCGAGCCGTACCCATCCCCCCGGTAAGTGAGACGGCACAAATTTGGCGTACCCATGCATGCAACCTAGCCTGGTACAAAGGTTTCCAAATCTCTCCAGTTTGCAAAAACATTTTGGTTCAAGAATTGGACTTATAATTTCTGGTTTGGAACAAGCACTGTTAGACTGCATATAAGGAACATGATCGTTGAATTGAACAAACCAATCATCTTGTATATATTTCTCTTCAATAAATAGGTTACTTAGATTTTGAGGCCCGCTTTGAAAGAACATGATTGTTTTTATTTTGAAATTCCACTAAAAAGACAAATATTTGTAAAATGTAAGCATTTTCTCAGATTTTATGTTTGTTTATGATACATTTTAAATTGTGCTGATATATGTCATGACTTTTTTTATGTATTTTGTATTTTTTTTTAGAAAATGATTGTTTATGTTTACAAAACAGTAACAGAATTTGAGAATGGATTTTAAAAGTGGTATATCCTAATCAATAATATTAATTATACAGTTGTATATATTTTTAAATTTTATTGTATTTATATTTTTAGTTATTATAAAAATATATTTACAAATTTAATGCATGTTGATGTTTTTCATTATACATATTTTAATGTTTCTTGAAATGTAAAATTATATACAAAATTGAATTAATAATGAATATAAGAAATGCAATAAGTTTAACAAAACTGGCTTCTATTGTATCCAAAAAAGATACATTATAAATAGAGATTTGATTATGTTAAAATCATGATTAATATTTCAAAAGGGCCTATTATATTAAAATTCTGTACATGAGTGATAAACTATAGTTTGGGCTTTGATTAGGATAAATTTATTACCTTTTCTTATTATATAAAGGCCCCATTGATCAATGAAATAAAATAAGTTGTTAGTTATATTTTTGGAATCTTGACAGTGTTTATCACTTTTGTTCCTTCGGGAACTTTTTGATTTGTCTTGGTGCGTCATATCTAAGGGATCAAACCGATCCGTCCTGGCGCGTCATATCCAGGGGGTCAACCTCGTTGTTGTCTGGGTGCGTCATATCCTTTGGCATTGATTTGGAATATCAGAGGCCTTCCACATTATCTGTGTAACCTAACGATCCACGGTAAATCGAGAGCTTCCGCATCTCTTATGTCATACCATTCGATCCACCGCCTTGTTTCTTTGGAATTTCACATTCCATTGGAGTCAAGGATTATCCCTTACCAATTTCAGAGTGATCCTTTAATATTGATCCTTTAATGCTTTGATACCACATGATACGCCCAAAATTGAATGATCACTCTAAGGTTGAAGGATTGGATATGCCTTGCACCGAATGAGCTAGAAAGCACAAATAATCATGGGACATGGATCGAAAGGTCGCACAGGGGCTGAGAAAGACCCTTGATATTCCAAATCCCAAGCCCAAAGATATGACTCACTTGACGACTTATAAGCTACGATGTTCGATTAAGAACAAAGGATTCAACAAGAGTGAAAAAGAAAGGTTTTTAATTAAAAATGTTGAATGAACAAAACAATACAATAAATAGCCTTTATATAATAGGCCATCAGTTAGACCAAAGGTCTAAACTTATTCTAGGAAATACAAAATACATAAATTTGTTGGACTTAACCAAAGACCAAATACTTGACCAAATTTTGAAAGTTGTGGTCGAAAAATTCTTCGCTAGTCTCTTCTTTCGCATGGTAGACAGTCAAAGAATTTCCGTCAGATTGATATATTATTCGACCATGTCATGTAGTTTATTGTTGGGCCTTTCTTGACCAACTTCAAGCATTGATTTATGAATGAGAACAAGGCCTCCATGTTTTGTTTCAAATCCATTAGCTTCTCTCTATCTAGAACTTCATGGATCAAACCGATAAGGCCCATAAACAGCCCATTACGAATGGATGAAGAGCTACGAATGTCTGGCTGTGAAGAATGAAGAGTTATGAATGTCTGGCTTTGAAGAACTCCAAACCTTAGAGTGGCTCTAATACCACATGATACACCCAAAGTTGGCCTTGTCCAACTTACCATACAAACGAGTTGGTCGGTTCGGGTTTCTTTCTTTCAAGTTTTGGCCCGGAGACTTGCGCTAAGTCGATTTCGAGACTGCAATCGTATAGAAACACAATTTTTAGATGCTGATTTCGAGAATACCGTTTTTGACCCCAACAGTTAGCCCCCAGCTCGCAAGTTCCAGGCTCGATTCTTGCGAGCGAGTGAGGGTGTTTAATCGGAATCTACGGTAAAAATTAGTTTTTCTCAAAAAATGTTTTTCCGATTATTTTAATGCGGAAAATCGTTCAGCCCCTTTTTTTATTTCTATAAATATAGCCTCCCATTTCTCATTCTCTCCACACACTCTCTAATTTCCTCAAGGTTGCTTTGCTTTCTAGATGAATTTTTTCTTTGACGAAATGTCTTTTTCGAGCAACCTTCAGAGGAGTGATGATGTCAAAATGGGAAACAATGCTGGTGCGAATCCGTTGGATCTTCCTACCGCTGGAGCTGTCCCAGCTCATATTACGGACTTCCTCGCTTTTCAAGAAGAGTTGGCTCGTAGCGAGGCCGAGGAGGCAAAACTAGATAGTGTTCAGAGATTTTTCAAGAAACAGGTTACTTTCGCATAAGTGGAAGTAATTGAGTCTGGAGAAGATGAAATTGAAGAAGAAGATGTAAACTACATTGATGGGAATGGTTTTCAGAGACAATGGAATCCAGGCGTCAACATGAACTCCTATGGTGCTGATCGAAGGAGAAACTTTAATCAGAATTCACAGCTATGACCCTTCAACAACAACATTTCTTATGGATCTTCTACTACCAGAATCCTCCTCCAGATAGTACGGAAAGCAAGATTGAAGCAATGGTTGATAGAGTCTTAGAGGTACAGAAAAAGATGACAGTGGATTACAATGGAAAGATAGATGGTATGTACCTCAACCTCAACACCAAGTTTGAAAACCTCAGTACTCATGTGCGGAAACTAGAGAATCAAGTGATGCAAACAAGTGAGACCATTAAGAGACATGAGAGCTTGATTAATGCATTTATTGATGATGATTTCTGGCAGGAAGTCAAGAGAGAGAAGCCCCAAACCAGCGATTTCCGTGTGGGAAATTTCATATCACTCGGCACTTCTCATTCGCATCGATCGACACCAACCAGAGAGAATCGATTGATAGTGAAACCTACAGAATCAGTCGCTTCGTGTGAATCAACTGACATCGATCGACACTGTTCTCGTGACATCGATCGACAATGTGATAGAATAATCGATCGACAATACACCTCTGGCATCGATCGACAGAAGAGAAACCCGGTTCGGCTACCAAACCTTGCTGCAAGTTTGATTGTACGTCCGACCGTGATAGCTTTAGAAAAGAATACATACATATCTGAAGCTATGGACACTGATAGAGAAGATGAGGGACACTCAAAGAAGAGGCAAAAGATCCCAAAACATCAACGCAGAGAAGCCAATGAAAAGGAGATAGATAGCTTTGCTAAAAGAGTTTTTAAAATTCCTTTAGATATTCACAGATTGTGGATGTTGTTCAGGGAAACAAGGGAGACAGATGATGACATAGAGGTAATGTTCAGTCACCTCAGAGAGGAGATGAAGCAGAGAACCTGTCTGAAGCAGAAAAGTGGTCTTGGAAAATTTGTTGTTCCATGCTTCATCAACGGAAACAAATATCCCAACGCCCTTTGTGACACTTGATCTCCAGTGAGCATTATGCTAAAGTATATGGCAGAGGTGTTGGACTTGAAACTGGAACCCTCGAACGATTCTTTTACATTCGTTGACTTCTCAGAGTGAACTCATGAGGGATGGAAAAGATGTTCCAGTGCAGATCAACAATACCTTACTTCCAACAGACTTTCATGTGATTGACATCAGGATAGATTGGAACTCTTCTCTACTAATTGGGAGAGCATACATGGCTACTGTGGGAGCCATATGCGACATGAAATTAACTAGGTTGTAACTTTCCCTAATTGATGAAAATAATTTTTATGAACCTGTCAAAAATAAGAATAAGGCTACCTTGATCGAATTGTGCAATGATGCAGAGCTTGTGGCCACATGCTTCTGCGATTAAGAGTTCGGTGAGGAATCAGAAGGTGTATCGATTGACGGCCTTACAGCTCAACAATCAATCGACACCCACCCTATCGAATCAATCGACACTCAAACATCCGACCAAGTCAACACCTACAATGGAGACTTCAATTACAACTCAGCCTACCTCGAGTACGACGAAGACTACAAAGATGAAGAAATAAATGAATACCGAGGGATTGCTATCGAAGAGGCTGGAGTTCATGTTTCCCATCAACCTGGGAAATTGACATCGATCAACGGCAACCATACACCATCGATCGATACTAGGAACAAAGCAAAAACCAAATGTGATTCAGCTCAAGAACGCGAAAGGGACTATGGTTATCTACAACCAGATGAGTTCGATATTATGAGAGATCCAAATGGTAATGTACGAGCTTTGGATGGCAGAATTCTACATTTCACAAAGGAAGATGTTGCAGACATACTTTCAATGGCTAATGAAGCTGGGAACCTTTTTGGTCACCATTCTGATTATCGGGATTGAGCGACGGTCCACATACGCCATCGATCGACACCAGTCTGACTTACCAAAGATACACTAGAGCTTACGAAGAATACAATGCAGATTACAGAGAGGAAGAGCTGATTGAGTCTCGCAGCTTGGCATTGGAAGAAAAAGATGTCTGGGTAATGAATGCGAGAGTGGTGAATACAACATCAATAATAGGCATATCTTGGCCATCGAACAAAATCAAACAAAAACAAGAACATTTACTTGGAGCAGAAGACACAGAAGATGGTTATCTCATACCAGATGAGTGTGGAATTTTCAGAGATACAGAAGGATATGCACGAGATCTTTATGGGAGATTAGTAAATCTACCTAAGGAGGATGTAGCAGACGCCCTTATTATGGCTAAACGATAAGGAAATTTTTTTGGACAAAAGCAACAGCCATCGATCGACGCACAGGTACTGACATCTATCGACAACAAGGAGAAGAAGCACGAGCCTATCCAAAATAAACCATCGATCGACAACAAGAAGCATGCATCCATTGATACCAATGAAGAATACAGACACATCTGAAGCTATGGACACTGATAGAGAAGACGAGGGACACTCAACGAAGAGGCAAAAGATCCCAAAACATCAACGGGTGAAGCCAATGAAAAGGAGATATATAGCTTTGCTAAAAGATAATTTAAAATTCCTTTAGATATTTCTTTTGATGAAGCTTATTATACTCACAGATTGTGGATGTTGTTCAGGGAAACAAGGGAGACAGATGATGACATAGAGATAATGTTCAGTCACCTCGAGAGGAGATGAAGCAGAGAACCTGTCTGAAGAAGAAAAGTGATCTTGGAAAATTTGTTGTTCCATGCTTCATCAACGGAAACAAATATCCCAACGCCCTTTGTGACACTTGATCTTCAGTGAGCATTATGGTAAAGTATATGGCAGAGGTGTTGGACCTGAAAGTGGAACTCTCCAACGATTATTTTACATTCGTTGACTTCTCAAAAGTGAACTCAGGAGGGATAGTAAAAGATGTTCCAGTGCAGATCAACAATACCTTACTTCCAACAGACTTTCATGTGATGGACATAAGGATATACTGGAACTCTTCTCTACTACTTGGGAGAGCATTCATGGCTACTGTGGGAGCCATATGCGACATGAAGTTAAATAGGTTTTAACTATCCCTAATTGATAAAACTAATTTTTATGAGCCTGTCAAAAATAAGAACAAGGCTACCTTGATCATATTGTGCAATGATGCAGAGCTTGTGGCCTCATGTTTCTGCGATTAAGAGTTCGGTGAGGAATCAGAAGAAGGAGTATCGATTGACGGCCTTACAGCTCAACAATCTATCGACACCCACCCTATCGAATCGATCGACACTCAAACATTCGACCAAGTCAACACCTACATTGGAGAATTCGATTACAACTCAGCCTACCTCGAGTACGACGAAGACTACAAAGATGAAGAAATAAATGAATACCGATTGATTGCTATGGAAGAGGCTGGAGTTTTTCATGTTTCCCATCAACCTGGGAAATCGACATCAATCGACGACAACCATACACCATCGATCTATACTAGGAACGAAGCAAAAACCGAACATGATTCAGCTGAAGAACGTGAAAGGGACTATGGTTATTTACAACCACATGAGTTCGATATTATGAGAGATCCATATGGTAATGTACGAGCTTTGGATGGCAGAATTCTACATTTCACAAAGGAAGATGTTGCAGACATACTTGCAATGGCTAATGAAGCTGGAAACCTTTTTGGTCACCAGTCTGATTATCGGGAATCGAGCAAGGGTCCACATACGCCATCGATCGACACCAATCCGACTTACCAAAGATACGGTAGAGCTTACGAAGAATACAATGTAGATTACAGAGAGGAAGAGCTGATTGAGTCTCGCAGCTTGGCACTGGAAGAAGAAGATGGCTGGCTAATGAATGCGAGAGTGGTGAATACAACATCAATAATAGGCATATCTTGGCCATCGAACAAAATCAAACAAAAACAAGAACATTTACTTGGAGCAGAAGACACAGAAGATGGTTATCTCTGACCAGATGAGTGTGGAATTTTAAGAGATACATAAGGACGTGCACGAGATATTTATGGGAGATTACTAAATCTACCTAAGGAGGATGTAGCAGACGCCCTTATTATGGCTAAACAATAAGGAAATTTATTTGGACAACAGAAACAGCCATCGATCGACGCACATGTACCGGCATCTATCGACAACAAGGAGAAGAAGCACGAGCCTATCCAAAATCAACCATCGATCGACAACAAGAAGCATGCATCCAATGATACCACTATTCCAAGATTCCACGAGTTCTGTATATATAACCCCTTTACTTCAGAAACTCCAGGACCGATCAGTTGGATTAATCCCCTACTGCTAGACGGTCGCGTAGAGTATGGAACAAAAGCTTTTCATGCTGATGGCAGAAGAATTTTCTTTTGGGAAAAGAATGATGAGTATGGCATCTACAGAGATGAGAATGGTAATGCACGAGCTCTAGACGGAAGAGTTGTGAATGTGCAAGAAGAAGATATCAGGGCAGTTCTAGAGAGAGCTACTATGTTTGAATACAAATACATATGTTTACATGAACATGCAGAAAGGACCGGTATGTCTAGGCAGAAACCAAACACATACATCAAAGCTGAGATTGACGATATTGTGGATTAGTTCTACACAGATCAAGAGAGGGCATTAAACGATTTTTACAGGAGGATTGATGATGTCTACTATCCTATTGACAAGTGCCTCACCGGATTAACTACATGCATGGATGAGATGAAGCAAGATTTGGATACTGTTCAAAGACAGCATGCGAGTGGACCAGATAGAGCAAAATCGATCGACGGCAGCATCATGCCATCGATCGATACTGAGTTCGATAGACATAAGTGCGCAGCAGAAAAACAATTAGAAGAAAGGTTCAATGAGATTGCTTTTTCTCAGAGCCTCAAGAAGGAAGATATTTCTCAGAAATTGGAGGATATATCAGCAACTAAAACTGCTAGACTTAGAATGCTACATCGCAGTATTGAGAATCTACAAAGGAGAATGCATTCAGTGGAGGTTACTAAGGACATCATAAAGAACGACAAAGCCATATGAGATAAAGCAATGAGAAGCTTCATTGGTACATGGTTTCAGAAGAGCAAAGAAGATGTAGACACTTGTTTTCCAAGTGTTGATCCACCTCCATTCTAGTCAGAAAGTTAAATACGTCGAGCTTAAGACTATAACCAAGTGCTGAGTAGGAGGCAACCCACTGTTTAGTAAGTTTTTAATTAGTTTTTACGTAAACTACTATTTATTTCGAGTTTTATTTAATTTTTTATAAACTGTTTAAATCACCATCGATCGACACAATAGAGGCACCATCGGTCGACAGTGGATCGCGACCATCGATCGACAGTGGATCGCAACCATCGATCGACCAAACCCGCCTACCATTGATCAAAATTCTCATACAAAGAGAGGTATCTAGTTCTATACTTAAGTTATTTACATATGATTTGATTTTTCATAACCAATCCAGGGCAGATTACACTGGGGACAATGTAATTTAAGTCTAGGGGAGGTTATCTAATGCTATTGTATTGTTTTTTGAGTTTTATTTATTATCTATATATAATTTTTTTCAAAAAAAAAATTATCGAGTCAAGAAGAGGATTATGATCAAAATTTATTATTGACTAACCACACTTTAGCACCATTCTTAGAAGGTTGTTTGCAGAGATTACTAGAGATAACAAAGTGGATCATCCTGCCACTATATCACACTTGCTTAGAAAGTCTGAAGGAACCAAAGCTGATTTCCAACACTAATCTTGACATTATTTGCATGCTTTGGGATTTGTTATACATTGGATCGGATTCCTTCTGCAAGTCTGGAAGGTGAAGTCTGGGTGCTTATGATTCCCCTCTCTATCCCCATAAGATTAAAAAAGTAGTCGAACAGGATTTGGTGGCTACAACCACTAAATATTTATTCATATGATCCTAGAAAGAGATAAATGTAAAAAAGAAGTGAACATGATCTGGTGGCAAAAACCATTAGGGCTTGATTCATGGAAGCCTATCCAAATATCTCAGTCAATTAAAAAAAATAAAATGTTACCCTCAAAAGAAGGGATACATTGACTAAGAAGAAATGAGAAGAGAGAGAGAGAGAGGAAAGGAAACAGTGAAGGCTACCTGTGTGTTTAGATACTTGCAGAGGTAAGAGTCCATATATCCTTTGATCGATACTCCCATGGTAAAGCGTGCACTTTTATTTTATGCAAAGAAATGAAATCAGCAGAATGGAGAGTCATACTGGTATTCGCTAAGTTGTTGGTAGAATGTAATTGGTTGTTGTACTAGGATATGGTATATAAAGTTTCTCTGTTATCGACTTGATAGGATGTGGCCGCAATAGAGTAAGGTGACATTTATACTTATATATTATGTGAGTCTTCGCTTTTCAAAACCTCTTTCGCATGCTTGTTTGCTTGAGGACAAGAAAAATGTTAAGTCTAAGGGAGTTGATATAGCCTATTTATTACCAGTTTCAGGCCTTGTTATAGGCTATATTTAGGGTCTATTATCTGTGTCTAGGCTATGTTTTAATGTTTTTATAGGTTCAGGTACATTTTGAAGATATATGGAGATACTTGGAGCTTTTGGAGCAATTAGAGGAGAATAATCCGTAGCTGATCATTGTGAGAGTCGAAGTACAAGACTGTCGTCGATCGACGACACTATCTCGGCGTCGACCGACGTTTCATGACAAAGATCAATCGATGTTGCGAATCTGACATCGATCGATAACCAATTCGCAGACAGGCGACTTCAAGCCCAAGTTAGAGACATGACACAAACGTGTGTGGTGTGTGGTGTTCTGATGCCTAGGTTTGTGGCGAAGTGTGTGTGCACCAGCACTCCATCATCGTTTTAGGATTTATTTAAGGAGAAGATTCATAACTCCTTAGGGAGATATGTATTGGAACCCCAATATTTTATATATGCATTATATTCAGATTATTCTTACTTTGATTATGTCTGAGTAGTTTCGATCGAGATGTTTCGATCGAGATTTTATGGAGAACGCAAAGATGGAGGGAATGGCGAGTAGGATGCCCAAGAGGGTGAGTAGGAGCAAGCCAAGGAGTTTGGGCAACTCTTACTTGTTATTGTCGTAAAATCTCAAAGGAAACTCCGATTGAAATGAAACAAAAATTGTTTTGATCTGCATTCAAAGGAGAACGCAAAGGTGATCCAAAGGACTGCTCTTTCGGTCCAACTCGCCGAACGGGAGAGTTAGACGGCTCATTCGGTCCAATTAGAGTTTTGATGGTATGCTGGTGCGGCCGCTTCATAAATTTTTTTAAATTTATTCTACAAAATTTGTATCATAGAATGCTAACTCGTTTCACCTTGCGAACGGTGTTCCATAAAATATTGTCACGTTTGATTTTACGAAATATGTTTCGGAAAATGTTGTTGAGCTTTAATTACGAACGTTATTCTGCAAAACGTCATGAGCTTAGTTTTATGAAAGTTTTTTCGTAAAATGTTGCTGATTTTAATTTTATGAAAGTCGTTATGTAAGCGTGTTTTTGAGTTTGGCTGTACGAGAGCCTTTTTTCGGAAAACTCACGTTTTGTGGCTGTTCCCCAACTTTTGTTTCTGGGTTTTAGGCTTGCAACTTTGGATGCGATGAGCTTAATTATCGGGAGTCAACTTAATCGGAGATTTTCTCAGTTCCGCATGATTGATCCGATGATATTTTGAGTAGCTTTTCCGAAGTAAGTTATAAGTGAAAATTATCGAGAATTAACTGAATATGTCATGTAGAATCAAAGATTGACTTTTTAAAAAATCTTAGTGATATAGCCTATTTATACCAGTTTTAGACCATGTTATAGGCTCTATTTAGGGTCTGTTATGTGTGTCTAGGCTATGTTTTAAGATCTTTAGAGGTCTAGGTACGTTTTGGAGATATATGGAGATACTTGGAGCTTTTGGAGCATTTAAAGGAGAATAATCTGTGGCTGATCGTTGTGATAGTAAAAGTACAAGACTACCATCGATCAACGACACAACGTTGGCGTCCACCGATGTTACATGACCAAGATCGATTTATGTTGTGCATCTGCCATCGATCGATGTCCAATTCACAAACAGCCGATTTTCAAGCCCAAGTTAGAAACAAGATACAAGATTACAAGATTACGCTGGACTATTTTAGACCTAGACATTAGGGTTTAATATTTATACTTTAGGTATTACACCAGAGAGGTGTAGAGGCGTAAGGGGGTGCTGGGTGCCTAGGTTTGTGGCAAAGTGTGTGTGCGCACCATGACTCCATAGTTTTAAGATATATTTAGGGGAGAAGATTCATAACTCCTTAGGGAGATTTGTATTGGAACCCCAATATTTAATCTATTCATTATATTCAGATTATTATTCTTACTTTAATTATATCTGAGTAGTTATCAACTAGATTAGAGTTTATTAATGGTACCGATGGATTAGCCAAACAATAGAATTGTTAGGGTCATTATTAGATCTATTAATAGAATTGTGTTTATTGCTTGTGTTCTAGAGTAGATAACTAGAACCCTGATAATAGGATAGTTAGGCGCAAGCGAGAACATGGTGTACTACCGGAATTTATTCTGTTGAGCTAGGTTGTTAAAAACAAACGAGAGTTCATTTAGTTAATCTAGTGAACTTATCTAATTAGGTCATAAAGCTTGACTCAAGAAACCATCGATCGACGCATGATCATTGCCATCGATCGATGGTCATTCTGTGTCAACAAGCGAGAGCTGAGACATAGGACTTAGTAAATAGATTAGACTTGCAGCGAGAGCTGGTGTCTTTTACATTAGATATCGAGTTCCATGATTAAATACCCTTAAGTTCTATCTTTTATAGTCCACTTGCCTGAAATCCTTGATCTAGCATATTTACATTTGCATCTAATTAAACTAATAGCATATTTCCATATTTTTATTATTTGCATATTTCCATATTTACATTATTAGCATATTTTCATATTGCATCTATACCTTCTAATAAGGAATATTTCCTAGATCTGATTATTTGTTACCAATATATATAATTACCTAGGTTAGTCTTTAGAAATAAGAAATCTATTGTATGTCATTGTTCTCTGGGGATTCGATCCCTAAGTACTACACATGATCTCTCTTGGCAAGAGTATTATTTTGTGTGTTGGGATTAAGAGTTAATTTGACAGTTATTTATTTAGGTTATTTATACCCTGTTAGAACATAAAAACACTAGTGTCAAATTTAGCGCCATTGCTGGGGAACATTGATCGCCATTAGATTTATTTTCTAAGATTTAGTCTAGGTTTGTTACTTTCAAGTTACTGATTTTTCTTTTTCTTTGTTTTTCTGGTGCATGAAAAAGACTACCAGGAGAAAAAAAAAAAGACAAGACTTATTGTTCTCAGACCCACATCAACTCGAACGTACGATCAACAAACAAAGACGACAAGCATCGATCGACAACATCTACACAACATAGGTCGACACTTCTTACGGACAGCATTGAACGACATCACAAACTCTAGCATCGACCGACATTGATCATATAACATCGATCGACAAGACCTTATCTGAATCGATCGACGACAGCAAACGAGTTCAGATCGTTGAACCTATAATAGTGGTTCAGAATGAGAATGGAGACTTGCATGACCTCAAGGTCATCTGCGTAATGCTGCAGGTCAAAGGATAGAAAATCAGGGGACTATAATCCCTGATACTGAAGCAGAAGCAGACACTGCAATAGCTCAACCTGGAGCTAACGCCCAAGCTTCTCAGAGAACACTCTCTGACTACAACCGCCCATACCATTTCTACGCCAACAGATCTGCCATTCGCCCTCCAACTTTTCAGAGAAACAATTTTGAGATCAAGCCCGCTTTCTTCAGACTTGTAGCGCAGACACCTTACCATGGGTTGCGACACGAGCACCCTATGGATTATCTAGAGCGATTTGAGGATCTAGTTACTGCTATTAAAGCCAATGGAGTCCCTGAGGACTATCTTTTCTGTAAGCTCTTCAAGTACTCACTTTCTGGAGAAGCTTCATATTGGCTTAAGCAGCTACCACCATGATCTCTGACATCCTGGACTCACATTAAGAACACTTTCTTGCGTAACTTCTTTGATGACGCAAGAGCAGAAGATCTGAGGAGAAAGATTGCTACTATTTCACAAGAAATTTCAGAGTCTTTCAGAAACTCATTGATCAGATTCAAGTCATACCAGAGAGACTGTCCACATCACGGGTTCAACGAGGTGAAACCTCTTAGCACTTTCTTCAGAGGTATTGAATTGCAGTATCGGATGGCTTTGGACACAACTAGTGAGGAAATTTCAGCACTAGGAGACTTGAAGAAGCTACAAGATTGATTGAGAATCTAGCATCTAGCAGCAGTACCAAGAATACATATTTTGAGAGAAAGAAATCAGCTCCAGCAGTGAGCAAGGAGCAGATTGAAGAGGTAAAAGAAAAGTTGGATACTGTTTAGAAATTTCTCTGAAAGCAGGTTACTTTTGCCGAGGTCGAAGCATTATAGTTTGGAGAAGATGAGATTGAATAAGGGGATATGAACTACATTGATGGGAATGGTTTCTGGAGACAAGGAAATCCAGGTTTCAGCAGGAATTCCTATGGTACTAGTCAAAGGGGTAACTTTAATCAGAGTTCACAATGAAAACCCTTCAACAACAACAAGACATATGGATCTTCCTACTACCAAAATCATCCTCCAAAAACTCAGGAAAGCAAGATTGAAGTAATGGTTGATAAAGCCTTAGAGGGACAGAAGAAGATGACTATGGATTTCAACGGAAAGGTAGATGGTCTGTACCTCAACTGCAACACCAAGTTCGAAAACCTCAGCACCCATGTGAAGAAGTTGGAGAATCAAGTGATGCAAAAAAAGTGAGACCATTAGGAGACATGAGGGCCTGATTAAGGAGAATATGGAGGCTGGGCAGAAGCACCGCGCAAATGAATTGATTGATGATGATTTCTGGCCGGAAGAGAGACCCCAAGACAGCAACTTTCGTGTTGAAAATTCCATGTCACTCGGAAATTCTCGTTTGCATTGATCGACCCAAGACAACGAGAATTGATCGAAGTTAAAAACTACAGAATCATTAGCCTCGTGTGAATCGAATAAGGTCGATCGATACCGTACTCATGACCTCGATCGACATAGAGACGAAAGCATTGATCAACATGGTAGAAACCTAGTTCGATTACCCAAACTCAACGCAAGTCTGATTATGCGTCCAACAACAACAATTTCAAAACAGAATACAGACACATATGAAGATATGGATCTTGATAAAGATGATGAGGGACACCCAAAGAGGAGGCAAAAGATCTCAAAGCATCAACACAGAGAAGCCAATGAAATGGAGATTGATGGCATTGCTAAAAGAGTTTTTAAAATTCCTTTAAATATATCTTTTGATGAAGCTTATTATACTCACAGATTGTGGATGTTTTTCAAGGAAACAAGGGAAACAGATGATGATATAGAAATCATGTTCAATCACCTTAGAGAGAAGATAAAGCAGAGACCTGTTTGAAAAAGAAAAGTGATCCTCGGAAGTATGTGGTTCCATGCTTCATCAAAGGAAAAAAATATATCCCAATGCCCTCTGTGACTCTGGATCTTCAGTGAGCATTATGCTAAATTCTATGGCAGAGGAGCTGAACCTAAGATTGGAACCATCCAACGATTCGTTCACATTTGTAGACTGCTCAAGAGTGAACTGAGGAGGGATAGTAAAAGATGTTCTAGTGCAGATCAACAACACCCTAGTCCCAGTAGACTTTCATGTGATGGACATCCGGATATATTGGAAATCTTTGATACTACTTGGGAGAGCTTTCATGGCTACCGTGGGAACCATATGCGACATGCAGTTAAACATGTTGTATCTATCTCTAATTGATAAAATATCTTTAATGAACTTGTCAAAAATAAGAACAAGGCTACCCTGATCGAATTGTGCAATGATGCAGAGCTTGTAGCCATATGCTTCTGCAATTACGAGTGCAATGAGGAATCGGTAGATGGAGCATCGATCGACACCCAACCCTTATCATCGATCGACAGTCCTGAAAAACAACAATCGATCGACACCCACCCTTCAATAGCGATCGACACCCACCATGCTTACTACAATTACAACCCAGTCCACCTTGAATATGATGAAAACTACATAGAAGAAGATATGATCGAGTACCAAGGGCTTGCTATGGAAGAGGCTGGAGTTTTTCATGTTTCCTATAAACCGGGGAAATCGACATCGATCGACGGCGACCATACGCCATCGATCGTTACTGAGAACGAAGCAGAAGCCAAACGTTATTCAGCATAAGAACGCGACAGAGAAGTTGGTTATCTACAACTAGATGAGTACGGTACTATGAGAGATCCAGATGGTCACACAAGAGCTATGGATGGAAGAATTCTAAACGTCACAAAGGAAGATGTAGCAGATATACTTGCAATGGCCAATGGAGCTGGAAAGTTTTTTGGGCACCAATCTGATTATCGAGCATCGATCGATGGTAACAATATACCATTGTTCGACACCAATTGGGCATGCCAAGGATACAATGAAGCTTACGAATAACATGATTCAGATTAAAGAGAGGAAGAACTGATTGAGTCTCGTGACTTGGCACTGGAAGAAGCTGGCTGGATAATGAAGGCGAGAGTAGGCAATCCAGCATCAATAATCGGCCTATCTTGGCCATCAAACGACATCAAACGAAAACCAGAAGATTCACTTGGAATACAAGATACATAAACTAGTTATCTCAGACCCGATGAGTTTGGAATTTTCAGAGATATAGAAGGACGTGTACAAGGTCTTTATGGGAGAATTCTAACTCTACCTAAGAAAGATGTAGCAGATGCCCTTATTATGGCTGAACGATCAGGAATTTTTTTGGGAATATTTCATTTTAAATACTCAAGTTGGCAAAAGTTTGCACTTCAAACCTTGACGTTCAAGATCTAACACATTAAACAATGAGAGTGACTACAATAACATATTAAACCTTGAAACTAACTTACTTGGTCATCACATCAAAATTGTGACCGATACTGTTCATTAGCCGGTCAAAATGAAGATGTGGCACAACTTTTTTTTAAAAACAAATTTAAGAAATAAATCAATAAAAATGATTAAAATAACTAAAAATAGGTAAAATAAATATAAAATGAATAAAATTAGCTAAAGAAAACAAAAACTACTAAAATTTTAAAACTTATAAAACTATTTTAAAAATACAAAATGTTTCTTAAAAAAATAAATACTAATTAAAAATTTCAAAAAATTCAAAAAATCTCAAAAAATCAAAGAATTATAAAATATATATTTTTCATATACTTTAGTTTTACATACTTAAAAATATTTAAATTTATTTAAGAAATATAATTTTATCTTTGTAATTATAACTGATTTTTGTATATGATTCCATTGATGACGAAAATGGATAAATACTTTAAATGAATTTTGATTACGTTTTTAAAAACATTTTAAAAATATAATAAAAATTCAGATATATCCAAGGTGAACGTAGCATATACTCAAGTTGTCAACACGCAAGCACTATCAACTAATTATTTTTGATTTCTAATTTACTTAATAAAAAGGAATCTAAGATGATGAGAAATGCTTTTTTTTTTAATTATGGTTCTAGTTTTTGCTAAAACTTATGGTTCTTGTTTTTGCTACTTGAGTATATGCTAGGTTCATCTTGGATATGTCTGAATTTTTATTATATTTGAAAATAAATAAAATATAACAAAAATTCATTTAAAGTATTTATCCATTTTATTCATCAATGGAAGTATATACCAAAAAGTTATAATTAAAAAAGAAAAAAATATATTTTTAAAGAAATTTAAATATTTAAAGTATGTAAAACTGAACTATATGAAAGTTATATATTTTATAATTCTTTGAATTTTTGAGATTTTTTAAACTTTTTGAAATTTTATGTTAATATTTATTTTTTAAGACACAATTTCTATTTTTAAAATAATTTTATAAGTTTTAAATTTTTTAATATTTGTTGCTTTTTAAGGTTATTTTATTCATTATATATATATATTACCTAGTTTTATTTATTTTAATCATTTTTATTGATTTATTTTTTAAAAATAAAATTTTTTAAAAACAAATTACTGCCACGTCATCATTTTGACCGGCTAATGAACAGTATCAGTCACAATTTTGACTTGGCGACCAAGTAAGTTAGTCTCAAGGTTTAATAGGTTATTGTAGTCACTTTCATTGTTTAAATTGTTAGATGTTGAACGTCAAAGTTTGAAGTGCAAACTTTTGCCAACTTGAGTATTTAAAATGCAATATTCCCGAATATTTTTTGGACAACAGCAACATCCATCGATCGACGCAAAGTTACCAGCATCGATCGACAACGAGGAGCAGAACCAAGAGCCAATTCAAACTCAACCATCGATCAACAACAAGAAGAACGCATCGATCGATACCACTATTCCAGGAGGCAGAGAACATGAAGCAAAGATCGCCATGTCTACAAAGAAGCAAGAGACATACATCAGAATAGAGATTGATGATATTGTGCATGAGATCTACAAAGCTCAAGAGACGCCACTAGATGATTTCTACATGAGGCTCGATGATGTCTATTATCCTATAGATAAATACCTCACCAATTTGACTACACGCATGGATGACATGAAGCAAGAGATGGATACTGTTTAGAGACAACATGCGAGTAGACTGGATAGAGTGACATCGATCGATGGCAACACCTTGCCATCGAGCGATACTTAGTTCGACAGAT
The DNA here is from genome assembly GCA_905132885.1 of Moricandia moricandioides. Taxonomy (NCBI): domain Eukaryota; kingdom Viridiplantae; phylum Streptophyta; class Magnoliopsida; order Brassicales; family Brassicaceae; genus Moricandia; species Moricandia moricandioides. The sequence goes on from CAJHQQ010002263.1 coordinate 25,713, forward strand.
AGAAGTCCGCAGCAGAACACCACTTAGAAGATAGGTTCGATGAAATTCTCCTTTCTCAGAGCCTGATGAAGGAAGATATTTCTCCGAAATTGGAGGAGATATCATACACTACAGTTGCCAGACTTAGAATGCTCCAGCGCGGTATTGAGAATCTACAAAGAAGAATGCATTCACTGGAGGTTACTAAGGAGATCATAAAGAACGAGAAAACCAGAGGAGATGAGGCAGTCATAAATTTCATTGGTACATGGTTTTAGAAGAGAAAAGAAGATGTAGACACTTGTTTTCCAAGTGTTGATCAACCTCCTTTCTATTCAGAACGTTCACAACATTGATCTTAAGACTATAACCAAGCGCTGAGTGTGAGGCAACTCACGGTTTAGTAAGTTTTAATTAGTTTTTGATTAGATTAGTCTAATTTCGAATTTTATTTTATTATTGCATGTTTTGATAATAAAAAAAGTGAGGAAGATAGTCTGCATAGAGCATCAACCGACACTTGATCACTGTCGATCCATGGAGAAACCATAGCATCGATCGATAGCCACTTAACTGTGTCTATCGACGGTCACCATCAGCAAGCAGGTATATCGTATTTCCTTATTAAATCTGGTCCTTATGATTTATTTCTTCACCAATCTCAGATTGTATAACAATGGTGATAGTGTTATTTAAGTCTGGGGGAGGTATTACTGATATTGTGTTTTATGGTGAGTTTTATAAAAAGTAGGAACTTAAAGGTTTAGCATCGATCGACACCATTAACCGAACATTGATCGCCGCTCTCTTACAGAGAGAGGTATCCATTTTTATACTTAATCTATTTACTTATGATTTAATTTTTCTAACCAATCTGGGGAGGATTACACTGGGGACAGTGTAATATAAATCTGGTGGAGGTTCGCTAATGCTATTTTATTGTTTTTGAGTTTTATATACTATATATATATATATATAAGTTTTTCAAAGATTTTTATCGAGTCAAGAAGAAGACTATGATCAAGATTTATTATTGACTGACCACACTTTAGCACCATTCTTAGAAAGTTGTTTGCAGAGATTACTAGAGATACCAAAGTGGATCATCCTACCATTATATCACACTTGTTTAGAAAGTTTGAAGGAACCAAAGCTGATTTCCACCACTAATCCTGACAATATTTGCTTGCTTTGGATTTGGTATACACTAGATCGGATTCCTTCTGCAAGTCTGGAAGGTAAAAGTCTATATGATTCTGATTCCCCTCTTTCTCCCCTTCCGATTAAAAAAGGAGCCGAACAGGATTTGGTGGGTACAACCATTAAAGCTAGATTCATATGATCCTAGAAAGAGATAAAAAGGTCAAAAAGAAGTGAACAAGATCTGGTGGCAAAAACCATTAGGGCTTGATTCATGGAAGCCTATCCAAATATCTCAGTCAATTAAAAAAATAGAATGATACCCTCAAAACAAGGGAGATGTTGACTGAGAAGAAGTGAGAAAAGAGAGATGAAAGGAATCAGAGAAGGCTACCTGTGTGTTCAGAAGATACTTGTAGAGGTAAGAGTCCATATATCCTTTGATCGATACTCCAAAGGTAAAGCCTGCACTTTTATTTTATGCAAAGAAATGAAATCAGTAGATGGGCGAGTCAAAATAGTATTCGGTAAGTTGTTGGTAGAATGGATTTTGGTTGCTATACTAGGATAGAGTATATAAAGTGTCTCTATGATCTATTTGATAGGATGTGGTTGCAATAAAGTAAGGAGACAGTTATACTTAGACATTATGTGAGTCTTTGCTTTTCAAACCTCTTTCACAGGCTTGTTTGCTTGAGGACAAGCAAAATGTTAAGTATGGGGGAGTTGATATAACCTATTTATTACCAGTTTTAGACCATGTTATAGGCTCTATTTAGGGTCTGATATGTGTGTCTTGGCTATGTTTTAAGGTCTTTACAAGTCCAGGTATATTTTTGAGATATATGGAGATACTTGGAGCTTTTGGTGCAATTAAAGGAGAATAATCCGTAGCTGATCGTTGTGAGAATCAAAGTACAAGACCACCATCGATCGATGACAAAACGTTGGCGTCGAACAATGTTACATGACCAAGATCGATCGATGTTGCGCATCTGCCATCGGTCGATGTCCAATTTGCAGACAGCCGATTTTCAAGCCCAATTTAGAAACAAGACAGAAGATTACAAGATTAACCATGGACGAGTTTTGACCAAGAATTTATGTTTTTTATTTATAGTTTATGTATTACACCAGAGAAGTGTAGAGGCGTAAGGGGGTGCTGGGTGGCTAGGTTTGTGGCAAAGTGTGTGTGTGCACCAGCACTCCATAGTATTAGGATTATTTAGGGGAGAAGATTGATAACTCCTTAGAGAGATTTGTATTGGAAACACCAGTATTTTATCTATGTATTATATTCAGATTATTATTCCTACTTTGATTATGTCTTAGTAGTTATCAACTAGATTTAGGGTTTATTAATGGTACTGATGGATTAGCCAAACAATACAATTGTAAAGGTCATTATTAGATCTATTAATAGAATTGTATTTATTGCTTGTGTTCTAGAGTAGCTAACTAGAACCGTGATAATAGGATAGTTAGGCGCTAGCGAGAGCATGATAGTAGCTAACTACTACCATAATTAATTCTGTTAAGCTAGGTTGTTAGAAACAAACGAGAGTTGATTTAGTTAATCTAGTGAACTTATCGAATTAGGTCATAAAGGTTGACTCAAGAAACCATCGATCGACGCAGGATCATTGCTATCGATCAATGGTCATTCCGTGTCAAAAAAGCGAGAGCTGAAACATTGGACTTAGTCAATAGATTAGACTCGCAGCGAGAGCTGGTGTCTTTTACATTATATATCGAGTCCCATGATTAAATACCCTTAACTTATATCTTCTATAATCCACTTGCATGAAACCCTAGATCTAGCATATTTACATTTGCATCTAGTTAAACTAATAGCATATTTCTATATTTGCATTATTAGCATATTTCCATATTGCATCTATACCTTTTAATAAGGAATATTTCCTTGATCTGATTAGTTTTTACCAATATATATAATTACCTAGCTTAGTCTTTTGAAATAAGAAATCTATTGTGTACCGTTGTTCTTTGTGGATTCGATCCCTAAGTACTACACCTGGCTCTCCTGGCAAGAGTATTATTTTGTGTCTTAAGATTAAGGGTTAATTTGACAGTTATTTGATTAGGATATTTATACCCTGTTAGAACATAAAAACAACAGTGTCACTTAGGTTTCAGAAAATGTTTTAGCAGTGAGGGATACGATCTCTCGTTTTGCTTAGTTTAGTTTTCGTCAGCCGTTTTAGTTTCGAGTGATTCAATAGATATCAACTTAGTTTCCTCGAAAATTGTTTAGAAGAAGTACAATAGTGGGGGGTTGTGCACCCGATTTGTTGTGCTTCTTTTCTCCGTGAGTAATCTAGGGTTTCTCTGCAATTTCGAGGAGAGCAAGTTTTATTTTTCCGAAAAGTTTTCGAAAAACATCTATTGGTCGAACCCTTATGCGCTGAGATTTTTCCAACTCGGTAATGAGACGAACTTTACGGGGTTTGATAGATTTTATCGTTCTCCTTTCTTCTTAGAGAGAGAAATCACGAGCTCGTTTCGTTGCTCCGCCTGTGGTGAAAAGTAAGGAAAGTCACACTGTCGATTTCCATAAATTAAGGAAATTCAAGAAACCCTAACTTTCCTTAAGGTCCCGGATTCTCTGCGAGAGTCAGCGGCAAGTAATCGAGTAAACCTGGAAAACATGAAAAGATAACAAAACGAATTTAGAAAAGGATAAATCTTTATTTCAACTTTGCGTACGAGTGTCCAGATACAAAAGCGTACCTGAAGCTTGTCTGGAAACGGGATCACGAAGGAATTGTAAAATACAAGCAGCAAAACGAGACTTAGTTTGCTAGCTCTACCACCCATGTCGCGAGAAACCTATGGGGCTGCAACTCGCTTAGCAATAGACGAAAAACGATGAAAAATGTTTTGATGATTTGGGACTGGACCTTAAGAAAGGCTGCCTACATACCCCTTTCGAGGATCAAGTCGGACGTAGTTCAATTAAATGAGTGGACCAAGAGATCAAACTGCCGGAGCAAGTTCATCTGGTAATCGAAGGCCAGTCATAGAAACCGAGCTTGTCGAGAATCAAGCTTAGGGTTTCTAAGTGGAATGAGTTGTAGAATCTAAGGAAATCAGAATCGTCGAACAAAGATGGAGAAACGTCTGAATATAACTTTTTCCTTCTAGCCACCTAAGTTCTAAGTTCTTATAAGCTAACAGACCTTTTTCTCGGTCTCAATCTTCAGATCCCCTGCGCCTTTAGCTTTAGCTTCCTCTATATATTCCTTTCGGGTCGGTTCCTCTTTTCTTTTAGGTCGAGTTTTGCGGAAACATTCCTCTTTATCTAGATATTCATGATTATCTTGGAAACTTGACAATTATCTTCCGATTTCACAGGACTTATCTTCTTCTGCGTGTAAAGATACGCCTTCATAACAATGCCGGGTTCAATTTCGTATGAAATTTCAAGTGGGTAATTAGCCTCGTTTTAGGCCTCATTGGTCCACATTTCGAGTTAAACGTTTATACGATTTCTTCGAAAGAACATTTAATGATAAAACGTCACTTTAGCTAGAAAGTTCACACTTCTCGCATAGTATAGAAAATTTTGGTGTTGAGTTAACCGTTGCCGTTTGTACGATAACCATGACCATCATCTGGGAAATTTATCTTCGGAATTTTTGGCGTAAATTTCCAACGGTAACTTTGATTGAGACAAAACAAAGAGCATTTTGATCGAGAATCGAGAGAGAAGCCAAGGGGTGTGGTCTCACTGGCCATATGGCGACCTTGAAGCTGTATTTGGCAACCCGGGTTCGTTGGCGACTCTTACTTGTTTTAATTGTAAAATCTCAACGAAAACTCCGATTGAGAGGAAAAGAAAAGCATTTTGATCGCAACTAGAAGAGGAATAAAAAGGAGGGACACAGCTCACCATATGGCGAACCAGACTTGGAGAGCCAAGGTTTCCATATGGTGACCCAGTCTTTGAAAGGTTAGGTAGCCATATGGCAACCCGAACTCGGAGAGTCTAGGTCGCCATATGGCGACCCAGACTCTGAGGGCCTAGCTCGCCATATAGCAACCCAGACTCTGAGAGCCTAGGTCGCCATATGGTGACCCGGACTCCGAGGGCGTAGGTTGCCATATGGCGACCCCGAATCTGAGGGCCTTGGTCGCCATATGGCAACCAGAAATGTGTTTTTCACTAAATTTATAAATAATATTTTTTGTCAAAATCATAAATGTATGATTTTAAGAGGACCATGGACACTCATTGTCCATTTGGTCTTTACCCAATTGGACCATGGACCAATTAGTCTTTTGTCCAGTTGTACCATTTATTAATTAGGCGCATCCATAGCCCGCCCAAAATAAATTGGAATGGGTTAGCCCATGGACGGCCTGCCCAGTAGACACCTCTATATACGGGTTCAGGTCGCCATATGGTGACTCGTAACCTTGGTGTGCCGGTCGCCATATGGCGACCTGTACCTTGCGTGTGCTGGTCACCATACGGCGACCCGTGCTTTGTGTGCGGGTCGCCATGTCTTTCTGTGCTCAGGTTGCCATATGTCAAAAAGTAATTGCTGGGTTCAGATCGCCATATGGCGACCTGTGTTCTGTGAGAGTGGGTCACCATATGGCGACCCGTACGTTCTGTTTGGGGGTCGTAATGTGGAAACCCGTACCTTACGTGTGGGACTCACCGTATGATGACTTGCTCCTTGCGGCTTGATTAGGTATTTGAAAAATTTCGTGAGCCAAAACCTCAGAAGAAACATTTTTCGAGGACTTGAGCCATTGATTTCGTCGTGACAGATTTTGACCCCAACACTCGATCAAAATTGTTTGCTTGACCTGATCCTTTGTTCTGCTTCCTGATAAGTCCATATATTTACCACTTTTTGACCATGTTATGGTCCCTATTTGGAGTCTATTATATGTGTCTAGGATGTGTTATAAAGTCTTTTCAGGTCCAAGAACATTTTGGAACAATGTAGAGATGATGAGAATTTCTAGAGCTCAGAGAGAGAGAGGATCCCCGTAGCTGGTAAAATTCAGAAAAGTACGAGTCGTGACAGAGTATTGCGTCGATCGACGACAAACTCTTTTTGTTGATCGACGGTTGACACACATAAGCGCAACTCACAAAGTAGATGACTTGAAGTCAAATCATAGAAATTCCAAGATTTCCCCTAAACGTGTTTTACCTAGTTTATATGATATTTCCTAGTGTTTTATGCAAACGACGACCTTTTAAAAGTTTTGATACTTTTCATAACAAACATAGTAGTTTAGGGTTTTTAGGGAGAAGATCAGAAATTCTTCAAGATTTGTATTGGAACCCTACTTTCTATCCATATTCTTTATCTTGTGCATTATTTCATTTTTATGATTATGTTCTGCTTAGCTATGTCCGAGTAGCCACGTTCTTATTTTTAGGGTTTATTAAAGGTTTTGATGAATTAGCAAAACAATTTGATTTCTAGGGTGATTATAAGATCGATCAATAGAATTGTACTTAATGCTTGTATTCTAGAGTAGCTAGCTAGAACCCTGATCTTAGGATAATTGACAACTTCTAGAGTATGATCAATACATGAATAAATCCTGTTCAGATTAAATTACTAAGGACATTCGAGAGAATGGTCTAGTGATTCTAAGTGAATCAATAAAATCTAATAGTTTAATGTTTGACAAAGAAATCCATCGATCGATGTCGTTTACATACCATCGATCGACAGTCATTTCGAGTTTGCACACAAAAGTTATAGATTCTGAGCTTACCCATAGGATATATATAACTTATAAGATCTTTACTAATTGAATTTGTGTTCTATGATTGAAAACTCCTTGGCTTATATCCATTATAATTCACACCTGAAAACCCTATATCTAGCTATTTTCCTTACTTGTTTACAAACCGATAATTTCCTTTTCAAACTCTTATTAATCTACTAGCATAAATAAGTTGATTATCAAATCTATTGTGTGCCCTCGCTCTTTGTGGATTTGATATAGCCTATTTATTACCAGTTTTAGGCTATGTTATGGACTCCTTTTAGGGTCTATTATGTGTGTCTAGGCTATGTTTTAAAGTCTTTACAGGTCCAAGAACGTTTTGGAGATATATGGAGATATTTGTAGCTTTTGGAGCATTTAGAGGAGATTAATCCGTAGCTGATCTATGAGAGAGTAGAAGTACAATACTGCCGTCTATAGACGGCTCTATCCTAACGTCGAACAATGTTATATGACCAAGATCGATCGATGTTGGCCACTTGGCATCGTTCGATGACCAATTCGCAGACAGCCGATGTCATGCCTAAGTTAGAGACAAGACGCAAGATTACAAATTTATCCCTGGATGAGTTTTGACCTAAATTTTAGGGTTTTTATATTTATACTTTATGTGGGACGAAGAGAAGAAGAGGGATGCAATAGAATATAATACAATACAATATATTAGAAAATATTGTTAGGGAGATTTGTATTGGGACCCCGATGTTTTCATCTATGCATTATATTCAGACTATTCTTCATACTTTAATTATGTCGAAGTAGTTATCAACTAGATTTAGGGGTTATCAATGGTACTGATGGATTATCCAAACAATAGAATTGTTAGGGTCATTATTAGATCTATTAATAGAATTGTGTTTATTCCTTGTGTTCTAGAGTAGCGAACTAGAACCCTGATAATAGGATAGTTAGGCGCAAGCGAGAGCATGGTCTACTACCATAGTTTATTCTGTTGAGCTAGGTTTCTAGAAACAAAAGAGAGTTGATTTAGTTAACCTAGTGAACTTATCGAATTAGGTCATAAAGCTTGACTCAAGAAACCATCGATCGACGCAGGATCATTGCCATCGATCAATGGACATTCCGTGTCAACAAGCGAGAGCTGAGACATTGGATTTAGTCAATAGATTAGACTCGCCGCGAGAGCTGGTGTCTTTTACATTAGATATCGAGTTCCATGATTAAATACCCTTAACTTCTATTTTCTATAATCCACTTGCCTGAAACCCTAGATCTAGCATATTTACATTTACTTCTAGTTAGTTTATTAGCAAATTTCCATATTTACATTATTAGCAAATTTCCATATTTACATTATTAGCATATTTCCATATTGCATCTACACTCTCTAATAAGGAACATTTCCTTACACTAATTACTTGTTACCAATATATATATACTCACCTAGCTTAACTTTAGAAATAAGAAATCTAATGTGTGACATTGTTCTCTATGGATTTGATCCATAAGTACTACACATTTTCTCTCTTGGCAATAGTATTATTTTATGTGTTAGAATTAAGGGTTAATTTCATAGTTGATTGCTTAGGATATTTATACCCTGCTAGAACAGTAAACAACACCGCATGTCAAATTTGGCGCCGTTGCCGGGGAACATTATAACCATTCAATTTAATTTCTAGGGTTTAGCCTAGATTTATTTTACTTTCAAGTTTCTGAATTTGTTTTCCTTTGTCTTTAAGGTGCATGCAAAAGAGTACCAGGAGAAATAAAGGACAAGAATTACTATGCTCAGACCCGCAAAAACTCGAAAGTACAATCCGTAAAGAAAGACGAAAAGCATCGATCGACAGCATACATTCAGCATCGATCGACACTTCTTTACGGATAGCGTCGACCAGAATCAGAAATCTAGCATCGACCGACATTGATTACTTAGCATCGATCGACAACATCTCATCCGTATCGATCGACGACAGTGGACAATTCAGATGGTTGCGTCTATAATTGTGGTTCAGAATGAGAATGGAGACTTGCATGACCTCAACGGTCATCTGCATAATGCAGCAGGTCAAAAGAAAGACGATCAGGTGGTTGTAATCCCTGATACATAAGCAGAAACAAACACTGCAATAGCTCAACCCGAAGCTAACGCCCAAGCTGCTCAACGAGCGCTGGCTGAATACAACCGTCCACATCAGTTCTACGCCAGCAGATCCGTCATTCGTCCTCCACTTTTCAGAGAAACAAATTTGAGATAAAGCCTGCTTTCTTCGGACTTGTAGCGAAGACCCCTTACCATGGGTTACGACATGAGACCCCTATGGATCATCTGGAGCGATTTGAGGATCTAGTAACTGCTATCAAAGCGAATGGAGTCCTTGAGGACTACCTCTTCTGTAAGCTCTTCAAGTACTCACTTCCTGGAGAAGTTTCATATTGACTTAAGCAACTACCACCAGGATCCCTGACATCCTGAAATGATATCAAAAATGCTTTCTTGCGTAATTTCTTTGATGACGCAAGAGCAGAGGGTTTGATGAGCAAGATTGCTACTTTCTCACAGGAACCTTCAGAGTTTTTCAGAAACTCATGGATCAGATTCAAGTCCTACCAGAGAGACTGTCCACATCATGGGTTCAACGAAGTGCAGCTCCTTAGAACTTTATTCAGAGGTAATTAATTACAACATCAGATGGCTTTAGACACAGCTAGTGAGGGAAACTTCAGCACTAGAAGCCCTGAAGAAGCTACAAGAATGATTGAAAACTTGGCATCCAGCAGTAGCACCAAGAACACCGATTTCGAGAGAAGAGTAACTCTTATCAAAGAAGTCCTATGGTATTGGTCAGAGGAGTAACTCTTATCCGAATTCGCAGCGAAAGCCTTTCAACAACGGTAGGACTTATGGATCTACCTACTTCCAGAATCCCCTCCAGAAGGTCCATAAAGCAAGATTGAAACGATGGTTGACGGAGTTTTAGAGGGACAGCAGAAGATGACTGTGGATTTCAATGGGAAGATAGATGGTCGTACCTCAAACTCCACACCAAGCTCGAAAACCTTAGCACTCATGTGAAGAAATTGGAGAATCAAGTGATGCAAACAAGTGAGACCATTAAGAAGCATGAGATCTTGATCATGGAGAAAATCGAGGCTGGGCAAAGAAACCACGTCAATTCATTGATTGATGATGATTTATGGCAGGAAGTCAAGAGAGGGAAGCCCCAAGATAGCAATTTTCGTGTGGAAAATTCAGTTTCACTCGGCAATACCAATACACATCGATCGACGCCAACCGGTGAGAGTCGATCGACGGTGAAACTCACTGACTCAGTGTCTTAGTGTGAATCGGCTATTATCGATCGACACTGCCTCCGAAACATCGATCGACAGGGGGACAGAAGGATCGATCGTCAGAACAGACACGAAATCGATAAACATGAGAGAAATCCAGTACGGCTACCAAACCTAAATGCAAGCTTGTTTGTACGTCCAACCATGACAACTTCGGATCAGAATACATACACATCTGAATCTATGATACTGATATAGAAGATGGGGGACATTCAAAAAGGAGACAAAAGATCGCGAAACACCAACGCAGAGAAGCCAATGAAAAGGAGATAGACAGCTTTGCTAAAAGAGTTTTTAAAATTCCTCTAGATACCTCTTTTGATGAAGCCTATTATACTCACAGATTGTGGATGTTTTTCAAGGAACCAAGGGAGAAAGATGATGATATAGAAATAATGTTCAATTACCTCAAGGAAAGATGAAGCAAAGGACCTGTCTAAAGAAGAAAATTGATCCTGGAAAATTCGTGGTTTCATGCTTCATCAAAGGAAACAAATACCCGAACTCCCTTTGTGACACTGGATCTTCAGTAAGTATTATGTCAAAGTATATGCAGAGGAGCTGCCCTAAAAGTGGAACCTTCCAACGATTCCTTTAAGTTTGTAGACTGCTCAAGAGTGAATTCAGGAGGGATGGTAAAATATGTTCCAGTGCAGATCAATAATACATTGGTCCCAACAGACATTCTTGTGATGGACATAAGGATAGATCGGAACTCTTCTCTACTACTTGGGAGAGTATTCATGGCTACTGCGGGAGCCATATGCAATATGAAGTTAAACGTGTAGTATCTATATCTAATTGATCAAAATATTTTTTATGAACCTGTCAAAAATAAGACCAACGCTACCTTGATCGAATTGTCAAATAATGCAGAACTTCTGGCCACGTATTTCTGCTATTACGAGTACGGTGAGGAATCAGAAGAAAGAGCATCGATCGACACTCACCCCCCCCATTGATCGACATCCATATAGTTCAACAATCGATCGATACCCACCCTACCGTATCGATCGATACCCACCCTATCGATCGACACTCACACTTTCTCACAAACCCACCCCTACCATGGCAATTTTAGGTACAACACAGCTTATTTGTAGTACGATGAAGATTACATAGATGAAGAAACAATTGAATAATGAGGAATCACTTTGGAAGAGGCTGGAATTTTCCATGTTTCCCATTGACCTGGGAAATCGACATCTATCGACAGACACCTTACACCGTCGATCGATACTGAAGATGACGCAGAAACCGAACGAGACTCAACTGCAAAACGCGAAAGGGTATATCGTTATTTGCAACCAGATGAGTTCAGTATTATGTGAGATCCAAATGGTTATGCCAGAGTTATGGACGGCCGAATTCTACATGTCACTAAAGACGATGTAGCAGATATACTTGCAATGGATAACGGAGCTGAAAACCTTTTCATCTACCGATCTGATCACCGAGCATCGATCGACATCCCACAGACGACATCGATCAATGCTAAGCTGGCATACCAATGTTACTATGGACATTATGGCTGGGTAATGAACGTAAGAGTAGACAATCCAGCATCAATCCTCAACATATCTTGGCCATCCAAAGACATAAAACGAAGACCAGAACAATTAATTGAAGCAAAAGATACAGAAGATGGTTATCTCACACCAGATGAGTTTGGAATTTTCAGAGATACAGAAGGACGTCATGAGATCTTTACGGGAGGATTCTAAACTTACCTAAGGAAGATGTAGCAGATGCCCTTGTTATGGCTAATGGATCAAAAAGTTTATTTGGACAACAGAATCACCATCGATCGACGTGCAGGTACCACCATCGATCGACATCAAGGAGCAGGAACACGAGCCTAACCAGTACCAAACATCGATCGACAAAAAGAAGCATGCATCGATCGATACCACCATTCCGGGACTCAACGAGTTTTGTACATCTAACCCTTTCACTTCATAAACTCCAGGACCGGTCAGATGGATAAATCCCCTACTGATTGATGGTCATGTAGAGTATGGACAGAGAGCTTTTGATGCGGATGGCAGAAGGATTTTCTTTTGGGAGAAGGAAAATGAGTATGGCATATACAAAGATGATAATAGCAATGCACGCGCTATAGATGACGAATTGTGAATGTGCAAGAGGAAGATATCATAGCAGTTCTAGAGAGAACTACTATGTTTAAATACAGCTACATATGTCTACCTGAACATGCAGCAAAGATCGCTATGTCCAGGAAGAAGCAAGAAACATATAGTAGAGCAGAGATTGATGATGTTGTGAATGAGATCTACAATGCTCAAGACATGTCATTAGAAGATTTTTACAGGAGGCTTGATGAAGTCTACTATCCTATAGACAAATGCCTCACCGGTCTGACTACACGCATGGACAAGATGCAGCGAGATTCGAATACTATTCAAAGACAACATGTGAGTGGACACAACAGAGTGACATCGATCGACGGCAATATATCACCATCGATCGATGCTACATCCAACATACATATGCACACAACAGATATACAATTTGAAGACATGTTCAATGAAATTGTTTTTCTGTCAAAGCCTAATGAAGGAAGATATTTCTCATAAATTGGATGATATATCAGAGATTACAGCTGCCAGACATAGAATGCTACAACATAATATTGAGAATCTACAAACTAGAATGCATTCACTGGAACTTACTAAGGAGATTATAAAGAATGAGAAAGCCAGAGGATATGAATAAATGAGAAACTTCATTGGTACATGGTTTCGGAAGAGCAAAGAAGATGTAGACACTTGTTTTCCAAGTTTGATCCACCTCCATTCTAGCCAGAAAGTTCAAAACGTCGAGCTTAACACTATAACCAAGCGTTGAGTGGGAGGCAACCCACTGTTTAGTAGGTTTTTACTTAAGTTTTTAATTATACTATTTATTTATTTCGAGTTTTATTTTATTTCTAAAGATTACTTATACTAGCATCGATTGACACCATAGAGGCACCATCGGTCAACACTGGATCGCGACCGTCGATCGACCTAACCTGCCTACCATTGATCGACACTCTTTCACAGAGAGAGGTATCGAGTTCCATACTTAAGCTATTTACTTATGATTTATTTTTTCCTAACCAATGCAGGGCCGATTACACTAGGGACAATGTAAATTATGTTTGGAGGGAGGTTCGCTAACGCTATTTTTTTTCTTTTTTGAGTTTTATTTACTATCTATATAAGTTTTTCAAAGAGTTTTATCCAGTCAAGAAGGAGACTATGATCAAGATTTATTATTGACTAACCACACTTTAGCACCATTCTTAGAAAGTTGTTTTCAGAGATTACTAGAGATACCAAAGTGGATCATCCTGCCACTATATCACACTTGCTTAGAAAGTTTGAAGGAGCCAAAGCTGATTTCAAACACTAATATTGACATTATTTGCTTGCTTTGGGATTTGGTATACACTGGATCGGATTCTTTCTGCAAGTCTGGAAGGTAAAAGTATGTGTGCTTCTGATTCCTCTCTCTCTCCCCTTTAGATTAAAAAAGGAGCCGAACAAGATTTGTTGGCTACAATCATTAAAGCTTGATTCATATGATCCTAGAAAGAGAAAAAAGTCAAAAAGAAGTGAACATGATGTGGTGGCAAAACCCATTAGGGCTTGATTCATGGAACCTATCCAAATATCTCAGCCATTAAAAAAAATCATACCCTCAAAAGAAGGGAGACATTGACTGAGAAGAAGTGACAAGAGAGAGAGGAAAGTAATTAGAGAAGACTACATGTGTGTTCAGATACTTGCAGAGGTAAGAGTCTACATTTCCTTTTATCAATAATCCCAAGGTAAAGCGTGCACTTTTATTTTATGCAAAAGAAATGAAATCAATAGAGGGGCGAGTCAGACTAGTATTTGCTAAGTTGTTGGTAGAATGGATTTGGTTGCTATACTAGGATAGGGTATATAAGTTTCTCTGTGATTAAACTAATAGGATGTGGCTGCAATAAATTAAGGTGACAGTTATACTTAGATATTATGTGAGTATTCGCTTTTCAAAACCTCTTTCGCAGGCTTGTTTGCTTGAGGACAAGCAAAAAGTTAAGTCTGGGGGAGTTGATATAGCCTATTTATTAACATTTTTAGGCCATGTTATGGACTCCATTAAGGGTCTATTATGTGTGTCTAGGCTATGGTTTAAGGTCTTTACAGGTCCAAGTATGTTTTGGAGATATATGGAGATACTTGGAGCTTTTGGAGAATTTAGAGGAGATTAATCCGTAGCTTATCTATGAGAGAGTCGAAGTACAAGACTATCGTCGATTGACGGCTCTATCCTGACATCGACCGATTTTATATGACCAAGATCGATCGATGCTGACCACTTGGCATCAATCGATGACCAATTCGCAGACAACAGATTTCAAGTCCAAGTTAGAGATAAGACAAAAGATTACAAGTTTACCCCTGATTGAGTTTTGACCTAGATTTTAGGCTTTTTATATTTATACTTTATGTATGAGAAAGAGAAGAAGGGGGGTACAATGGAATATAATACAATACAATATAGTAGACAATATTCTTAGGGAGGTTTGTATTGGAACCCCAGTGTTTTCATCTATGCAATATATTCAAACTATTCTTCTTATTTTAATTATGTCTGAGTAGTTATCAACTAGATTTAGGGTTTATCAATGATACTGATGGATTAGCCAAACAATAGAATTGTTTGGGTCATTATTACATCTATCAATAGAATTATCTTTATTGCTTGTTTTCTAGAGTAGCTAACTAGAACCCTGATAATAGGATAGTTAGGCGCAAGCGAGAGCATGGTCTACTACCATAGTTTATTCTGTTGAGCTAGGTTTCTAGAAACAAAAGAGAGTTGATTTAGTTAACCTAGTGAACTTATCGAATTAGGTCATAAAGCTTGACTCAAGAAACCATCGATCGACGCAGGATCATTGCCATCGATCAATGGACATTCCGTGTCAACAAGCGAGAGCTGAGACATTGGATTTAGTCAATAGATTAGACTCGCCGCGAGAGCTGGTGTCTTTTACATTAGATATCGAGTTCCATGATTAAATACCCTTAACTTCTGTCTTCTATAATCCACTTGCCTGAAACCCTAGATCTTCCTTATCTTCTCGATTTTCCACAATTATCTTCTCAATTTTACATTAGAAATGTTCCTTATCTTCTCGATTTTCCACAATTATCTCAAAACTTGACATTTATATTATTTTCTAGTTATCTTCTGTGGATACTAAATCAACCTTCATATTAGTTGGCTCATTCTCATCTGAATTTGCAAGCGGGATTTTGTCGCGTCTTAGACCCCTTTTAGCATATTTTGCGACTAAAAATATTTTACGATTTCTTTCGGAGAAGTCAATTTTCATACGATGTTGGTTTCTGTAATGTTAGTCCCAAAGAATAATTAAACTAATCGTATTGCCGAGATAACATTGGTGTTTAAGTTAATTGTAATCGTTTTATACGATTGACTCAAACTTTTTAAGAGAAAATGTCTTTGCTATTTTTATCACAAAGCTTCAACAGAAACTCTAATCGAGATGAAACAAGTACCATTCCGGTAGAAACCCCAAGGAGAGAGCGATGAAGATTATATGGTCTAGTTTCCCATGGGCGACTAGACTTTGTTGAGAGTCTAGTCGCTCATGGCAACCAGAATTTGCTGAGGCGACTAGACGTTGTGCATCTAGTTTCCCAAGGGCGACTAGACTTTGCTGATATTCTAGTCGCCCAAGGCGACTGGACTTTGTTGAGAGTCTAGTCGTCCATGGGCGACTAGACATTTTGTGCTTCTAGTCGCCCATGGGCGAATGGACATGCTGCGAGTCTAGTCACCCTCGGGCGACTAGACTTGTTGATAGTCTAGTCGCTCGTGGGAGACTAGAAGTTTCGCATGTCTAATTTCCCGCGTACGACTAGACATGGAGGCGATGTGGTTGTTTCTATTGTTGTGCGGCTTGGTCCGTTAGTCGGGATGAGAAAGGCAAGGCGACGAGAAGTTCGGATACGATGGTTTCTTGTTTTTTTTTCTTACTTGAAAGAGAGAAAACGTTGCCGCGGTAAAGTTTAGACATCCACTCCGTCGTAACCGTTTTTGACCCCAACAATGATAGACTGTTTCGTAAAATTTGTTGTTTCTCGTAAAACCTTTCGCAAGAAAGCTTTCCGATCATTTCATATTTCGATAGAAAATCTTGTATTTCTTGTATCTTTATGCAAATAGATGTGGCTTATGCCGAATAGTTTCTCTGACATTTTCAACTTATATTTGTTAAGGCACAATTTCTCATAGGATTTTAGCTGTTGAGTTTTCCATGACCGATTTTGACCCCAAAAGTTAGGCCACAAATAGTAAGATATTGCGTGTAATTTCCTACGAGGTAGTGATTGGTGTTTTAAGTGGAATCAATGGATAAAATGATCCGTTGGCGAAATCATTTTTTTTCCTGAATTTGATATCATTGGGCCTGCGTCTTATGAAGGCTTCCTACGTATCCTTGTCCAAGGGATCAAGCCTTTCGTAGTTTGTCTTGGAGTTAAGATTCTTACGACCTATTTTTCAGTGAGACCTTTATGGTTTAGTTATTATCGAGCATGTTTCTGCCAATGGGATTTTGTATTGCACATTTGTCAGCCTCGAGACTAGCCTTGTAGGATGTTTGTTTTGGATTTATGAAGTCATGGATTGTCTCCTTTTAAAAACGAATAGAGTTGCCATATGCGGAGATGAGAGAAAGAATATAAGTTGTCATCTCCTTTCTGATGTGGAGAGAAGGGTCACTTCGCCAATGATTGTACTGTGCGTCGACCAGGACAAGGAGGAGGAACTTTTGCGCGTACCCAACCGACCCTACCGACCAATGAACACCTAGTCGAGCGTCCTGCACCTGGAGGGAGAGTATATGCTCTGGAAATGGAGGGAACTCCATCCAGTGCTCCAGGACCGTCGATAGGTCTTGTGACAGGTTTGTTTGGGTGCTAAATCTCTCTTTTGCGTGTTTAATTTATTGTTGAGTAGTTAGTAGTGTATGGTGTTAGCGTTCTGGATGAATGCTAGTGTGTTGATCTTATTTTAGGATCATTGATGGTTGGTGGAACCCCTGCTTTTGTTTTATTTGATTCGGGAGCCACCCATAGTTTTGTGAACCCAGTAGTAGCCTCTAGGTTTGTAGGAACCATTGTGACTCGTGATATTGATATCTCGGTGATAACCCCTGGACCCAAACCTTGAAAGCTGAGAGGGTGTTTTTGAGTGTTGTCATGTGATCCAGCATGAAACCCTTTTAGCCGACCTAGTAGTTATGCCCCTGGCAGGTTTAGAGGTTATTTTAGGGATGGATTGGCTGTCAAGGCACCGGGCATGGTTGGACTGTGCAAGAGGAAGAGTTATGTTTAAAGACGACCAGCAAGTGGGATTGGCATATCACGAGATCAAGCATAGCATCTCGGCGATGTTTGTAATGGCAATGAGAGCGGAGAAAGCATTACAAGACGTCAAGATCTACATGGTGTCACTTACGTATATTGGAGAAGAGTCAGGAAAGGAGTTGAGGATAAAAGACATTCCGGTAGTCCAAGAGTTTGAAGATGTGTTTCAGGCATTGACTGAATTGCCACCACCCAGGAGTAATCCGTTCACCATCAACTTGGAACCTAGTGCTGCACATATTTCCAAAGCTCCTTACCGCATGGCGCCAAATGAGTTGGCGGAGCTCAAGAAGCAGTTAGAGGATTTACTAGACAAATGTTTCATAAGACCAAGTTCTTCACAATGGGGAGGAGCTCCGGTTCTGTTTGTAAAGAAAAAGGATGGCAGCATGAGGTTGTGCATCGACTACAGAGGGATCAGCAATGTCACGATCAAGGATAAGTACCTCTTACCGAGGATCGATGAATTGTTGGATCAACTGAGAGGAACAAGTTGGTTCTCGAAGATAGATTTAGCCTCAGGATATCACCAAATTTCGATAGCAGAGAGAGATGTGATGAATACAGCGTTTAACACTCGGTACAGCCAGTTCGAGTTCGTTGTAATGCCGTATGGGCTGACCAACGCGCCAGCAGTATTTATTAGGTTAATGAATGAAGTGTTCCATTACTACCTCGACCAGTTTGTGATTGTGTTTATTGACTACATACTAATCTATTCGCGGAGCGAGGAGGAACAAAAGAAGCATCTGCGTAAGGTACTCGAGAGACTAAGAGACCCGAAGTTGTTTGCCAAGTTCAACAAGTGTCGATTCTGGAAATGGGAGATTGGTTTCTTAGGTCATAGAGTGTCCGAGCAAGAAGTTCCATTAACTTCAGAGGATCAAAAATAGAGGTTTGGTCGAAGCAGTTTTTTCTGGATTGGACAGATTGTGTAGTTGGCCGATACATCTAAAACGAAGGTCGGCGAGGACGAAGGCGATATTTTGAAGATGTATGAGCTAGGAGTATCTTTGTTTAGATAACTCAAGGGAGTAATAATAGGACATATGGTCGTGATAAAACCAAGTTGGTCCAAGAGAAATCAAGAGATGAACGATGACCTAGTCTGTTGCGGTCGAATAAAGAACGGTCGAGCCGATTAGTGATTTTCAAACAATGAAGTGGAATGGGAGCATATTGGAATGGTTTTTCTTCTCAAACAAATTTAATGAATACTTTTGGGAGTTGATGACGTGGCAAGAAAGTGGTGACCAGAGATGAAATGGTGATTACGTGGTGCACACCCATTGGTTGCGATTGGTGATGTGGTGAGTACACATGGTGTTTTCTCATTGGCCTGGAAGAATACTTGGCGCCCAAGTTACAAGGCTTCTAGAAGCTGAGACTTAACTTTCAAGGGAGTGTGAACTTGGTGACCAAGCTTTGAATGTTCTAGAATTTGTGAAGCTTGCAAGGAAAGTTTGGTGACTGGGACAAATGTCCATTTACCTTCATGCACAAAAAATCACTTGTCCAACTAGCCTCAGCCCTCCTTCTCTATAAATACCAGACCCGTCCCCTTCATTTTCTTCATCCCAAAACGTTGAAAAGGGCCTATTTCAACATGAACTTTTCGCGTCGTGCCTATTCCTTCACGAACTTTGTAGTAGTGCGTATTCAACACTGAACTAAACAAAAAAATTAAAATACTATATGAACTTTATGCGTCGTGTCTATTTCTTCACGAACTTTATAGTAGTGCGTATTTCACAATGAACTAAACAAAAATTCAAAAAATACTACATAGATTCTCAAAATCGTGCTTATTTATTTATGGATCGTTAAAAGTGTTAATCATTCGTTAATTTACCAAAAAAAAACATCATTTTGAATAAATTTTGTGAAATTAAAAATTTAAAAGAAAATATAGATTCTCAAAATCGTGCTTATATATATTGACTGTCAAAGATAATAGTCATCATTTAGTTTATCAAGACTTTATTTTGGATAAATTCTATGAAATTATCCGTTGTTTTTTAATTTTTTCAATTTTACAAAATCTATCCAAAAATGACGTTGTTTTGATAAATTAATGTATGACTAACACATTTAACTTGCTGACAAAAAAAAGACTAACACATTTGACAATCAATATATATATATATAACCACGATTTTGAGCGTCGAAGGTGTTAGTCTTTTTTTTGTCAGCAAATCAACGGTGTTAGTCATATATATATGTGTGTATGTATATTAACCGTCAAAGGTGTTAGTATTTTATTGTCAGAAAATCAAAAGTGTTAATCATACGTTAATTTATCAAAACAACGTCATTTTTTATAGCTTTTGTAAAATTAAAAAATTACAAAACGACGGATAATTTCATAGAATTTATCCAAAATCAAATCTTTAGATAAATTAAAGCATGACTAACACCTTTTACAGTCAATATATATAAGTACAATTTTGAGAGTCTATATTTTATTTTTAAATTTTAAATTTTACAGATTTATTCAAACTGACGTTTTGATAAATTAATGGATGACTAACACCTTTAACGGTCAATATATAAATAAGCACGATTTTGAGAGACTATTTAGTATTTTTTGAAAGTGTTAGTCATACATTAATTTATCAAAACAATGTCATTTTGGATAGATTTTGTAAAATTAAAAATTTAAAAAACGACGAATAATTTCATAAAATTTATCCAAAATAAAGTCTTCTGATAAATTAAAAGATGACTATTACTTTTGACAGTCAATATATATAAGCACGATTTTGAGAGTTTATATTTTATTTTTAAATTTTTAATTTCAAAAAAGTTATTCAAAATAATGTTGTTTTGGTAAATTAACGGATGACTAACACTTTTAACGATCTATAAATAAATAAGCACGATTTTGAGAGTCTATGTAATATTTTTTGAATTTTTGTTTATTTCAATGTGAAATACGCACTACTATAAAGTTCGTGAAGGAATAGACACGACGCATAAAGTTCATATAGTATTTTAAATTTTTTGTTTAGTTCAGTGTGGAATACGCACTACTACAAAGTTCGTGAAGGAATAGGCACGACGCGAAAAGTTCATGTTGAAATAGGCCTTTTTTCCTCCCAAAACGTGAGTTATCACCCTAGAGAGAGAGAGAGAGGTAAGTTTAGAGAGAGAAACCAAGAGTTAAAGAGTGGTTTTTGGTTTTTTTTTAATCATTTTTGGAGAGTTAGCGGGAGGTTCTAGGTAGTATTTGTAGGCATCAAACCTGGTGGGTCCGAAGACTTCTTTGAGTGTTGCTAACCATATGTGTGTGCAGTTGGAGAGCTTTAACCATGATTGTTCTTGATCTAGTGGTGGAGTTACCTACTCTCCACGGCTCGTCACGCGAAATTGGGTCGCGCCCATGGACAAGCACTGCATGAAGATGCAGCCCGGGTTAGATTGGGAGAAGCCCAATTCCCAATTCCCGGAGTGATGTTTTCCGACCATGTGACTCTGGTGTTTGTGGTCAGGAGTGTTCATGGGGGGAGAGTTAGGTCTCCGTGGTGTGAAGGGATCCTGGGATGTGTGGCATGTGGCTTCATCCTTTGCGCTTTGTTTGTTTTGTTTTTATGTTGTTGATTCTAGGATTGAGTCTAGATTTCATTTGTGTGTTGTTATGTCTCGGTGGTGAGACTATTTGCATTGCATTAGTAGTTGCACGTTACTCTCCCGCATTGTTTGTTTGTATGCATATTTATTTGTGATTGTATGTTGTTGTTTAAGCATGGGCTGAAGGGGGGGGGGGGGGGGTTGTTGTTGTTTATTTTGGGAACTCAATAAGTAATTTCGATTACTCATGCCGTCTTCTACTTTGCAGGTAACCAGTAGGTGGGAAGCATCGAGGGAAGCAGAACGGTAGGGGACCGGTGTAGATTTGAAGTGGCATAAGCATAAGCAAGGACTAGCTTTCGAATGTATAGATTTAGTTTTCTTCTCTTTTGGCACTAGGCCGAGCACTCGAACTCTGATATTTTGTAATGTATTGTAAGACGCTTTCCACCTATAATTAATAAAAGAATGTTTATATTCGTGGTTGTGTGCTGAATGATATAAGACCTTGTCCCGGTCGACACAAATCGAAGACCATGGTATGGGTTTCAAAGCCTTAGGCCATGGACTCGAGGACATAGCAAACCGGAATGGATTGGTCGAGAGTCTAGATTTGTTCTTGATTCTTGGTTGATATGATTTGACGAGCTATACTTGTGGCATTCTCGGGTCGTCTCGGGTTAGTCCGGCCTAGGACGGTCGGTGGGTGTTACAGTCCCACTGCATATTCAGAATGTCTTGGTCTCGATAGACTTCCATGTGATGGATATCCAGATCAACTGGAACTCTTCTCTATTACTTGGAAGAGTTTCCTTGCCTACCGTAGGAGCTATCTGTGACATGAAGACAAGAAGGTTGTGTCTTTCCTTGATTGATTATAATATTTATTATGAAATATATAAGAATAAACTTTCCCTCACGAAATTATGTAATGATGCAGGGCTTTTGGCCACATGCTTCTGCGTTTATGAGTCCCATGAGGAATCGGAAGAAGGGGCATCAATCGACATCCAACCCACACCATCGATCGACGAGCCGGAAATGCAACTATCGATCGACATCAAGCCTCATTATCGATCGACACTCACCATTCAGAACCAACCGACACTTGCCACACCCCAGCCCACCTCGAGTACGACGGAGATTACAGAAAAGAAGAAATAATTGAATATCGAGGGATTTCTAAGGACAAGGCTGATGTTTTTCATATTTCCCACAACTCGGGAACTCGACGTCGATCGATGGTAACCATTCACAATCGATCGATACTGGTTGTAACGTAAGGACCAAACTAGAGTCAGCAGCAGAACACGAAAGGGAATATGGTTATCTACGACCAGATAAATTCAGCATTATGAGAGATCCAGATAGTCATGCACGAGCTATGGATGCAAGAATTCTACATGTCAGGAAAGAAGATGTGGCAGATATACTTGCGATGGCTAATGAAGCTGGAAATCTTTGCGGGCGACAGCCTGATACCCAAGCATCGATCGCCTGTCACCATTTACCATCGATCTACACCCACCAGGGATACCAAAGATACAGTGAAGCTTACGAAAAATACAATTCAGATTACAAGGACGAAGAGTTGATTGAGTCCCGTAGACTAGCACTAGAAGAAGCTGGCTGGGTAAAGAATGCGAAAGCAGTTAATAGAGCATCGATTGAAGACATATCTTGGCCATATAGCGACATCAAACGCAACCCAGAACCAGAGCCAAGAACAGAAGATGTAGATAATGGTTATCTCAGACCAGATGAGTTTGGAATTTTCAGACACCCAAAAGGACGTGTAAGAGATCTTTATGGAAGAATTCTAAAGATACCAAAGGAGGATGTGGCAAATACCTGTGTTATGGCTACCGTATCAGGAATTTTATTTGGACAACAACCATCGATCGACGCTCGAGTACATGCATCGATCGACATAGAAATTTGATCGACATAGAGGAACAAAAGAACGTGCCGATCCATGATGATATGTACACCCCCAAACATAGAAAATCAATCGACGCTAGAAGACATGCATAGATCGACACCACTCCAGGGGTGAACCAGTTTTGTACCTCTAGTCCTTTTAGTTCAGGAAGTCCACGATCAGTCAATTGGATAAACCCACTACTGATAGACGGTCACGTAGAGAATGGACAGAGAGCTTATGATGCTCATGTCAGAAGAATTTTCCATTGGGAAAAGAAAGATGAATATGGCATCTACAGAGATGAGAACGACAATGCACGAGCTACAGATGGAAGAGTTGTGAATGGTCAAGAACAATATCAGGGCATTTCAAGAAAGAGCTACTATGTTTGGGCACATCTACATATGTTTACCTGAACATGCGGCAAAGATCGCTATGTCTATGAAGAAGCATGAAACATA
This sequence comes from Moricandia moricandioides, assembly GCA_905132885.1. Classification (NCBI taxonomy): domain Eukaryota; kingdom Viridiplantae; phylum Streptophyta; class Magnoliopsida; order Brassicales; family Brassicaceae; genus Moricandia; species Moricandia moricandioides. Next base: position 49,346 of record CAJHQQ010002263.1, read on the forward strand.
CAGCAGAGCAGAGATTGACGATATCGTGCCTGAGATCTACAAAGCTCAAGAGATTTCACTGGATGATTTATACAAGAGGCTTGATGATGTCTACTATCCTTAGAAAAGTGCCTCACCGCTTTGACTACACACATGGATGAGATGAAGCAAGATTTTGATACTATTCAAGGACAGCCTGCGATTGGAGCAAATAGAGTGACATCGATCGATGACAACATCTTGCCATCGATCGATACTGAGTTCGACAGACAATAGTTTGCAGCAGAAAAAAACAATTAGAAGACAAATTCGATGACATTGCTTTTTCTCAGAGCCTGATGAAGGACGATATTTCTCAGAAATTGAAGGATATATCAGAAACTACAACTGCCAGACTTAGAATGCTACAGCGCAATATTGAGAATCTACAAAAAGAATGCATTCAGTGGAGGTTGCTAAGGAGATCATGAAGAATGAGAAAGTAAGAGGAGATAGGGCAAAGAGAAGTTTTGTCAGTACATGGTTTCAGAAGATGACATGAGGGGGTTTTATGTATTTCAATGCAAACTTTGTCAAATTAATCCTACAAACTACTCTTGCTGTTGGGGTCAAATTCGGTTACGACGAATCAACGTCGGAAACCTACCGGGAGAATGCATTTGTTGGGGGGGGGGTCAAAAACGGTATTCTCGAAATCAGCATCTTAAAATCGTGTTTCTATACGAATGCAGCCTCAAAATCGACTTAGCGCAAGTCTCCATGACAAACCTCGAAAGCAAAAAACCCGAACCGACCAATTCGCCATACGGGCGAGTAGGTCAGCACGGATCGACCAACTCGCCATACGGGCTAGTTAGACAACACGAGCAATCTAACCCGTTCATTCCGCAAGTCGGATCAAATCAATCTAGTTTCACATCTCCCCGTTAAACTCCCCCTTTTGATACTTGATCAACTTATCTTTGTTCCGTCTCGATCGGGATTGACATTGGAACCTTACCGAAAGAACTCATTTTCTCAAGAAAGGATCGGGTCGATCGTATGAGAAGATAACGGTTAATTAAACATCTAGAGTTACGCGCTTCATACGAAAGATCCTAACTCATGGACGAGGTCGTCTTAGCAATGTTATTTCCATAAAATCATAGAAACGGCCCGACGAGGTCTAAAGCTCGGCTAAAGCCCACTCACGATTTTATCCAAAATAAAGCCCAAACTTTATGACGATTTCTCTTTTATTTTGCAGTAAATGATAAATGTTAAGTTCGAAGGGATAAATGTCAAGATCGGAGCGTAAATGTTAAGTCTCTGAAAATAATCATGAAGATCGAGGAAAAATGAATATTTCCGCGAAGCGATAAATTCCACTAAGGGGAGAAGAGGAAAGAGAAAAACGCCTCTAGAGGAGTATATAAAGATTTCTAGGTTGATGATGCAGAGACACACGAAAATCTCCACTCAGAGCAAACACAGCTTAGCACTTAGAGCATTTAGGCAACTTTCCGTTTTTGTTGTTCGAGCTGCGACTCAACTAGGGTTCTGCAGTCTTAGGTTATTAGAACTTGGCATCTCACCGACAGCTCTCATAGCCTAGGCTCTTATCCTGTTTTAAAGGCTCATACGCAAATTCGGAATAAGACATCTATTTGCTCTCTTTTTGGTTCTTACTTTGTTTTTCATATTTACTTCGTATTCTGACTGAGTAGCGTGTGCTTTAGCAGATATCCGAGACCTCTGGGAAACTAGGGTTTACCCTGCGTTCCTAATTCAACGGAAATCAACAGTGCAAATTTAGTTTCCCACACTTGCCAATAGAGATCAAATTTTAGTATTTAGGGATCAAATCCACAAGGAGTGTGGGCACAAAAATTAACTAAATCCAGTCGAGATTAAGCTTGGGAAATTGATTAATAAGCAGTAAATAAACTATTGCAAATAATTGAGTGATTGGTAAGTAAACAATAATAATAAATAGCTATATCTAGGGTTTCATGCAAGTGGATTATAGAGGATAAAAGCTAAGGGTATAAATCACATAACTCGACATCTAATGTAAAAGACGACCAGCTCTAACTGTGAGTATGATCTATTTACTAAGTCCTATGTCCCAGCTCTCGCTTGTTGACACGGAATTACCGTCGATCGGTGGCAATGATCCTGCGTCGATTGATGGTCTATTGAGTCAAGCTTTATGAACTAATTCAATAAGTTCAATAAATTAAATAAATCAACTCTCTTTTTTTCTAGCAACCTAGCTCAACAGGATTAATTATGGTAGTAGACCATGCTCTCGCTTGCGCCTAACTATCTTATTTTCAGGGTTCTAGTTAGCTACTCTAGATCACAAGCAATAAACACAATTCTATTGATAGATCTAATAATCACCCTAGCAATTCTATTGTTTGGCTAATCCATCAATTCCATTAATAAACTCTAAACCTAACAAGAGATCTACTCATACATGATCTTTGTCACACAAATTAAAGACGAATATGATAGATATAATATAAAACCAAAGGAGTTCCTCCCTTATATCCTAACCCTGGAACAATGAATAAAAGAAAGCTTTCTTAGCGTTTCAATAGTAGCCGTCAATAATGGCTTATAAAACATATAAATAGGGTTTTAGGACGTCCATGGGTATTTTGGTAATTTTTGATGGCTTCTGGGCTTAAGTCAGCCATAAAACAAGTCGAGCCTATCTTCTGGGATCACCGTCGATCGATACTAAGGCTGTGCCGACGATCGACACTCATTCATCTTCTCGACAACTTTCTCTCGCGAGGCAGACAAACCTATATCCAGTAAAACAAGCATAACTTTGGTTGTAGGATCCCGATTAACCTCAAACCGATTGAATTGGAAAGCAGACTAAAAGATATATATTATTTCAAAATATCAACTCAATCTCACCGTGGGAAGGTCTCCATCCATAGCTAAACATCTGACGCATCTGCGCAGTTCTTCATCTCTAAAAGCTCCATAATCACCAAAGTTCTCTAGAACATACCTGAACCTGAAAATACTAAAACATACTCCAAACACATATAATAGACTCTAAATAGGGCTGATATCATGGTACAATAGTGGTAAATATCAGGCCTTATCAACTCCCCCATACTTAACCTTTTGCTTGTCCTCAAGTAAACAAAGCCTCTGAAAGAGGTTTTGAAAAGAGGAAACTCACATAATGTCTAAGTATAACTATCACCCTACTTTGTTTCAGCCACATCCTATCAAGTCAATCACAAAGAAAATTTATGTACCCTATCCTAGTATAGCAACCAAATCCATTCTACCAATAACTTAGCAAATACTAGTCTGACTCGCCCCTCTACTGATTTCATTTCTTTGCATAAAATAAAAGTGCAGGCTTTACCTTGGGAGTATTGATCAAAGGATATATGGACTCTTGCCCCTGCCAGTATATGAACACACATGTAGTCTTCTGTTATTCTTTTCCTCTCTCTCTTCTCAGTTCTTCTCAGTAAATGTCTCTCGTCTTTTGAGGGTATCAATTTATTTTTTTAATTGACTAAGATATTTGGACATGCTTCCATGAATCAAGCCTCAATGGTTTTTGCCACCAGATCCTGCTCACTTCTTTTTGACATTTATTTCTTTCTAGAATCATATGAATCAAGTTTTAATGGTTTTAGCAACCAAATCCTATTGTACTCCTTTAATTTGATGGGGAGAGAGAGGAGAATCAGAAGCACACAACCTTTCAGACTTGCAGAAGGAATCCAATCTAGTGTATACCAAAGCAAACAAATAATGTCAGGATTAGTATGGAAATCAGCTTCGGTTCCTTCAAACTTTCTAAGAAAGTGTGATATAGCGGCAAGATGATCCACTTTGGTATCTCTAGTAATCTCTAGAAATAACCTTCTAAGAATGGTGCTAAAGTGTTGTAAGTCAATAATAAATCTTGATAATAGTCCCCTTATTGACTCAATAAAACTTTTGAAAAACTTATATATATATATATATATATATATATATAGTAAATAAGACTCAATACAAATCAAATAGGATCAGTGAACCTCGCACATACATAATTTACATTGTTCCTAGAATAATCTGTCCCGGATTGGTTAGGAAAAACAAGATCATAAGTAAATAGCTTAAGAGAGAAACAAAGATACCAGACTCTGTAAAAGAGTGTCGATCGATGGCAGATGGATGGTGTCGACTGATGGTCATGATTCATGGTCGATCGATGTTTATTATTCAGTGTTGATCGATGGTACACCTGGAAGTTTCTACTATGTTCTTTTAAAAAAAGAAAAATATTAAAATAAAACTCAAAAGAGAACACAATATCATTAATACCTCCCCCAGACTTAAACAACACTGTCACCAGTGTTGTCTAGACTGAGATTGGTGGGAAAATAAACCATAAGGACATACTTTAACAAGGACTAATGATAGACCTGCTCGTTGGTGGTGACCGTCGATCGACACAGTTAAGAGGCAAGCGATCGATTCTCGGTTTGATCCGTCGATCGACAGTGATCAAGTGTCGATCGATGCTCTGCGCAGACTATCTTCTTTTTTTATAGTTAAAATAAAACAAAAATGAAAAAACAGTAATAAATGAACGTAAAATAACATTTTAAACTTACTAAATAGTGGGTTGCCTCCCACTCAACGCTTGGTTATAGTCTTTAGCTTGACGTTTTGGAGTTTGATTCAGTTCTGTTGAGACTGGGAACTTGCTCAAAAACAATTTCTAATGTCCAATGTCTTCAGCTTCATAACCCTTTTGTGAAAGCCTCCATAGATTCTTCTCCTTTGTCTATCGTCTCAGCAACAATGAGTGCTCGAAGCTTTTCAAATGGCTGCAAGAAGCATCTGCTGCAGACTCTGTATTTCCTGACACTATTTGAGAAGTGAGGAATCAATGATAACTGAGGACCTTCCTTGATCATTTTTCTCTTCTTCCAATTCCTCCTCTTCTTTCCCCCAGACTTGTCTGATCTTGTGGTGCCTCCATCAAAAAGATTACGAAACACTTCAAACTCATTCTGCTCTGATCAATGATGAGTGTCGATCGACGCTCTAGTGTTGATGTCGACCGATATTTCAATGGCTGCAACGATCGATTCACCAATGATGGTGTCGATCGATGCTGCGACCAATTGTCCTTGGTCAGCGTCACCTCCATACTTCAATACTCTCTGAGAAACAACTGTATGCTGAAGATCATCAAATACCACAACGTAGAGATCCATATGAACACTTCCATCTGGTGGAATAGGAGATTCAACCTAAAAAACAGCACTGGGAACCACAAACTTTACAGGGTCATGTACCATCTTTGCTCTTTTGTGAAAACCAGCAGCTTCTTTTGTGCCGATAGGTGGCCATAGATGTTTAGGGACAGCAAGATTTGAGGCCTAGGACACGAGCATTATCTCCTCAACCGGTCCTCGTTCAATCATGTAACTTGGTTGTTCGTCAAACAATGAGTGTCGATCGATGTCAGCTAGGTGGTATCGATCGATGATGGGCTTTGGGTGTTGATCGATACAGTAGGGTGGTTGTCGATCGATGATATCGGGTTGGTGTAAATCAATGCTAGCTTTTGGTGGAGTTTCCAGATCCTCGAAGTCTGCTGATCGTCATCAAGCTTCTGCTCCGAGTTCTGATGCATATCTTCAAACCATTCTTCAAACTCCATAGTGGCATTCCTACTCGAATCCAAATACCCAAGTTGTTATTTATCCTTTGGCTCCAAGAGATATCCGATGGTGATGTTTCTTCCTACATCCAGAGCACGATAAGAACTTGATACATCAGTGCTCTCTAGTGGCGAGTCTGCAATGTCCTGAATATAACTTGATCATTCATGGATGTCGAGTGGTGTCCATCGATAATCGGGGTTAGGCTCGATCGATGCAGAGGTCTTAGGGTCGATCGACGTTGAGAATCTTAGTGTCGATAGACGCCAAGGTCGGAGCGATAATATCAGCTTCTTCTGCTCTGCTCGGCTCAGATCCACGTTACTTAATACACATTGCTACATATTCTAGAACCTGTCGTGGAATCTCGTCTTCTTTCTTAATTTGCCAAATCTTAAGGATCTTGTCCCACTTATCGTTGATCTCTTTTTCTCGACTTACTGCAGCTTCATCAAGAAATTCATAAAGGAATGCTCTTTCAATATCATCCAAGCGAGTCATAGATTGTGTTTCCAGTCGACTAAACCAGCTAAATGCACTCCCAAAGATAGAATAGGGGAAGATATTGCAGGGCATGTGGTATTCAGACACTTCATTCTGCTTGCTCCTTGAGACTAGATCCACAAGTTCTTCGATGTATTCCTTCGGATCTTCATGAAGCAAACCCTGAAAAGAGTTATGAGCTGCCAATCATACCATTCACATCTGGAATTCATTTATATCAGCAACAGAAATGACATCAGGGATCACAACTCCTTGTGCATTAATCAATTGTCCTATACTGTTTGCATTAATCAATTGTCCTATACTGTTGCGAGGACGACCTTCTTCATCTCGTAAAGATCCCATTCTCTTCAGCCTTAAGTATAAGAACTTCAATTTCATCTGTCTTCTCGCAAGTAGCGTCCATCGATGCTGAGGTCTTAACGTCGATCGACGTTGAAGTTTTAGTGTCGATCGATGCTGAAGTCGGATCACCAATATTGGCTTCTTCTACTATGCTCAGCTCTCCATATCCATCTTCCTCTTCTTCCTCTACCATATATCTCAACATAGATTCCATATCGATCTTCATATTTTGCTTCAGTATCATAGAGAAAGTTGGTGAGGAAGGCGTTCGTGATGTCATTCTAGGTAGTGAGAGATCCTGGTGGCAACCTCTTGAACCAACATGTTGCTTCTACAACAAGAGATTATGGGAATAGTTTGCAGAAGTAGTAATCTTTAGAGACTCCATTGCACTTAATGGTCAATGCTAAATCATCAAACGATTCAAGGTGGTTACTGGGACATTCATGAGGAAGACCAAGAAAGGGATGCTGACCCACAAGAGAGATATATGTAGGATTCAGCTCAAAGACATTCCTCGGTGGTGCAGAACAACACATCGCATACGTTTTGGCGTAGAAATCCTCAGGCCTGTTGTAGTCTCCAAGTGCCTTTTGTCGTTCAATCCCAAAATTCACAGTAACAGCAGTAGCATCAGGGATTGTAGTCCCCTGTACACGAATCAATTCCCCTGCAATGTTGTACGCACGCCCTCTTTCGTCCCGTAAAATGCCATTCTTGTCAACTCTCAGTATGTGTACTTTGACCTTCTCTATCTTCTTGCAATTAGTATCGATCGACGGTGAAGTGTGGGTGTTGATAGATGTCATGACGTTAGTATCGATCGACGGTAAAGTATTGGTGTCGATCGATGCTCGCTTCTCTTTGCTAGCAATCACTGCTTGGAGGGTGTCGATTGCCCTCGTAGACTTATGGATCGTGCGCGAATCAGCAGGTTCCTTTTTTGAAGATCCCAAAAATCCTCTCCTTATTGCTTCCTGGTAGTAGTATATACCTGAAAAAAGAAATTTCTTATGTAAGTAAACTAATATAGAAAAATACTTAGACTAAATCAAATAAATTGAGTCTAATGGCGAATCCTTGCTCCCCAGCTACGACGCCAAATTTGACATGAGGGTTTTTATGTATTTCAATGCAAACTCTATCAATTTAACACTACGAACTATTCTTGCCAATAGATGTCAAATAGTAGTATTTAGGGATCGAATACAAAAGAAACGTGGGCACACAATAAACTCAGTACATTCACGATTAAGCTAAGAAAATAGATTAATAAGCGGTAAATAAACAATAGCAGATAATTGATTGATTGGTAAGGAAACAATTATAATAAATAGCTAGATCTAGGGTTTCAGGCAAGTAGATTAGAGAGGATAAAAGCTAAGTTTATACACCATAGAACTCGACATCTAATGTAAAAGACGGCCAGCTCTCGCTGCAATTCTAATCTATTGACTAAGTCTGATGTCTCAGCTCTTGCTTGTTGGCATGAAATGACCGTCGATCGATGGAAATGATCCTGCGTCGATCAATGGTCTCTTGAGTCAAGCTTTATGACCTAATTCGATAAGTTCACTAAATTAGATAAATCAACTCTCGTTTGTTTCTAGCAACCTAGCTTAACAGGATTAATTATGGTAGTATACCATGCTCTCGCTTGCGCCTAACTATCTTATGATCAGGATTCTAGATAGCTACTCTAGAACAAAAGCAATGAACACAATTCTATTGATATATATAATAATCACACTAGCAATTCTATTTTTTGGCTAATCCATCAAAACCATTAATAAAAACCTAACAATAGATCTAGTCAGACAAGATCTTTTTCACATAAATCATAGATGAATAGAATAGATATAACATAAAACCAAAGGAGTTCCAGGAGGACTCTGAAGGAGTTCCTCCCTTCTCTCCTAACCCTATAATAATTTATAAAAGAAAGCTTTCTTAGCGTTTCAAGCGTAGCCGTCAACAATGGCTTAGGAAACATATAAATAGGATTTTTTGTCGTCCATGGGAATTTTGGTAACTTTTAATGGCTTTTAGGCTTAATTCGACCATATAAAAATTTGGGACTGTCTTCTGGGATCATCGTCAATCGTCACCAAGGCTGTACCGTCGATCGACACTCATTCATCTTCTAGACAGCTTCCTCTCGCGAGGCAGACATATCACTCCCCAATAAAACTGGCATAACTTTGGACGTAGGATCTGATTGACCTCAAACCGGTGGCATTGGAAATATAACTCTAATTTCTATCTTCTTTCAAAATATCAGCTCAATATCACCCTGGGAAGGTCTCCATCCATAGCTAAATATCTGACGCATCTGCGCAGTTCTGCATCTCTAAAAGCTCCAGAATCACCAAAGTTCTCCAGAACGTACCTGAACATGAAAATACTCTAAAACATACTCCAAGCACATAATATAATCAAAATAGGGCTGATATCATGGAACAATAGTGGTAAATATCAGGTCCTATAAGAAGAGCAAAGAAGATGTAGACACTTGTTTTCCAAGTGTTGATCCACCTCCATTCTAGTCAAAAAGTTCAAAACGTCGAGCTTAAGGCTATAAACAAGCACTGAGTGGGAGGCAAGCCACTGCTTAGTAATTTTATATTTATTTTTTACTTATACTACTATTTATTTCGAGTATTACTTCATTTTTACATACTATTAAAACCACCATCGATCGACACCATAAAGGCACCATCGGTCGACAGTGGATTGCGACCATCAGTCGACAGTGGATTGCGACCATCTGTCGACAGTGGAACGCGACCGTCGATCGACGCTTTCTTACAGACGGAGGTATCGAGTTTTCTATTTATCTATTTACTTATGATTTTATTTTTCCTGACCAATTCGGGGCGGATTACACTGGGACGGTGTAATATAAGTTTGGGGAAGGCTTGGTAACGCTATTTATTTGTTTTTGAGTTTCATCAATATATAAGTTTTTCAAGAAAAAAATTATTCAGTCAAGAAGAGGATTGTGATCAAGATTTATTATTGACTAACCACACTTTAGCACAATTCTTAGAAGGTTGTTTGCAGAGATTACTAGAGATACCAAAGTGAATCATCCTGCCACTTGATATGGACTGATAGTTACAATTATTATGTCATGGTATCAGCCCTATTTAGAGTCTATTATATGTCTTTGGAGTATGTTTTAGAGTATATTCAGGTTTAGGTTTGTTCGGGAGAACTTTGGTGATTCTGGAGATTTTAGAGATGCATAACTGCGCAGATGCAACAGATGTTTAGCTATGGATCGAGACATTCCCCAGTGCGATTGAGATGATCTATTAACATTTAATTAGCATTGAGTTATATTTCCAATGCCACTGGTTTGAGGTCCATATGACGGTTGGATCTAAAGTTATCCTTGATTTACTGAAGTGTGGTCTTTCTTCCTCGCGAGAGGAAGTTGTCGAGAAGATGAATGTGTGTCGATCGACGGCACAGCCTTGGTGTCGATGAACGGTGATCCCAGAAGACAGGCCCGACTTTTTTTTATGGCCGACTTAACCATAGAAGCCATCAAAAATGACCAAAATACCCATGGACAACCTAAAACCCTATTTATATGTTTTCTAAGCCATTGTTGATGGCTACGCCTGAAACGCTTAGCAAGCTTTATTTTATTCATTATTCTAGGGTTAGGAGAGAAGGGAGAAAATCCTTTAGAGTCCTTCTTGAACTACTTTGCTTTTATATTATATTTATTCTATTCATCTATGATTTCTTTGACAAAGATCATCTCTGAGTAGATCTCTTGTTAGGTTTAGTGTTTATTAATGGTATTGATGGATTAGCCAAACAATAGAATTGCTAGGGTTATTATTAGATCTATCAATATAATTTTGTTTATTGCTTGTGTTCTAGGGTAGCTAACTAGAACTTTGATAATAGGATAGTTAGGTGCACGCGAGAGCATGGTCTACTACCATAATTAATCATGTTAAGCTAGGTTGCTAGAAACAAACGAGGGTTGATTTAGTTGATTTAGTTAATTTAGTGAACTTATCAAATTTGATCATAAAGTTTGACTCAAGAGACCATCGATCGACGCATGATAATTTCCATCGATCGACGGTCATTCCTTTTCAACAAGCAAGAGCTGAGACATCTGACTTAGTCAATAGATTAGACTCGCAGCGAGAGTTGGTCTTCTTTTACATTAGATATTGATTTCTACGATTAATATCCTTAGATTCTATCCTCTATAATTCATTTGCCTGAAACCCTAGATCTAGCTATTTATTATTATTGTTTACCTACTAATCATCCAATTATCTGCTATAGTTTATCTACTGCTTATTAATCTATTTGCCTAGCTTAATCGCTACTGTATTGAGTTTATTGTGTGCCCACGCTCCCTGTGGATTCGATCCCTAAATACTACAATTTGACCTCTCTTGGCAAGAGTAGTTCGTTGGGTTAATTTGATAGAGTTTGCATTGAAATACATAAAAACCCTCCTGTCACCACTATATCACACTTGCTTAGAAAGTTTGAAGGAACCAAATCTGATTTCCAACAATAATCTTGACATTATCTGCTTTCGTTGGGATATGGTATACATTGGATTGGATTCCTTCTGCAAGTTGCTATAGCCTATTTATTACCAGTTTCAGGCCATGTTATAAGCTTTATTTAGGGTATATTATGTGTGTCTAGGCTATGTTACAGATCCACCCACGTTTTGGAGATATATTGCGATACTTGTGCTTTGGAGCATTTAGAGGAGAATAATCCATAGATGATCATTGGGAGAGTCGAAGTACAAAACTGTCATCGATCCACGACACTATCTTGGCATTGACCGGTGTTACATGACCAAGATCGATTGATTTAGCATATCTAACATCTATCGATGACCAATTCTCAGACAGCCGATTTCAAGCCCAAGTTAGAGACAAGACACAAGATTACAAGATTACCCCTGGACGAGTTTTGACCTAGACTTTAGGGTTTTATATTTATACTTTATGTATTGCACCAGAAAAGGTGTGTTGGGGTGCCAAAGTGTGCACCAGCTTTCCATTATAGTGTTAGAATTTATTTAGGGAGAAGATTCATAACTCGTTAAGGAGATTTGTATTGGAACCCCAATATTTTATCTATGCAATATCACTACAAGAAATATAGACATTGTTAGCACGAGTTTTATGCTATGATAGATGTATGATAGCGAATTATGAAATGCTATGTATGCGGCAGCCATCATAGGTACCCCCTTTAAGATAGCATTTTTTGCAATGCTACGAAATGTGAGTATTTCATAGCGCAAATGTAGGTGCTATTATTAATGAAACTACGGCACGATATATTTCCGTTACAAATTGATTACGATACATATTTTCGTGCCATGATAGGGCCATCTACAATAGCAATTGCATATTTTGATTATCGCTTTTGAAAAGTGCTATACTGAATATAATTATAGCATTTCAGTTGTTATGATAGTTCGAATCGTATGATATTTTAAATGCTATTATCTGTGACTATAGCTGTTTTTTTTTTGCTATTGATACTTTGTATGAAAGCTATTATATGGTAGTTTTATGTAACCTGCTTTCATTATAGATACATCAAAGACAACAACAACATTCATATTACAAGTTTCAACTACATAAGTCATTACAAAAGAAAGATACCATAAGCAGTTTCAGAACACATGACATAGTCATAAGCAAGTTTCTAAACACATAACATAGTCATAAGCATAGGCTTAAAAGAAAAGGTACAACTTCTTGTTCATTACCTAGCCTGAAATTAGCTAAGTCGGACCAAAGTTCTTCATCCCCTGCTGCAGGCTGCATCAATAAAAATCCCATCAGATAAGCAATTACTTTCGCATCTTTAAAACATAAGGCACAACACTTACATCATCTTAATAGATGATCAATTTATCAATTGGCCATGCAATTGATGGGATTAAATGTGAAGCAGACGGTAAACCTAAACTAAACCAAAAACCTACTCCTAATCCTAATCCTCTTTGTCGTCAAACTCCAGCATGTGTTCTCCTCCTTCAAGCTCAGCCTGCCTATACAGGCTTCAATTCAGATTTCTCTCAGCTTCAGAAGCTTCTCTAATATCTCAACCGCATCTTCTTTCCTGCAAAATTACAAACCAGTCACAAACATTAAGGTCTTTGACTCAAAAAAAAATCAACAAGCATACAAATGCATAAGAAGAAAACGTACTTCAAGAGATCTCATCACGTTTCACAAGTACCTTCATTGGCTCCATCATTAACTTCTATGTCAGTTGCAGAAACAAAGCAAACCTATAAACATAAGGAATAAATAATAACATATAGATAGAGAGAGCGAGCTTCCCTCATCTCGAAGGCAATGATACTGATCCGCTGGTGCACATGCTTCCAAGGTTCAGATAGTTGAAGCAAGCATTCCCCATCTTGTTTCTTGCTTCATCTTTTGATGAATAGAACACTTTGTAAAGAACATTCCCAAGCTGCAAAGTAAGATATGATTTTCAGACAATGTTTCACAGTTACACAACAAGCAACTTAATCTCATGTCTTACCTTCAGTAGAGTGTAAAAAGATTTGAGATGTATGCAGAGACCAGAACAGTCACTGAGGTCACATCTTAAGTTTAAATGTATAGAAACCAGCTATGATACAATCACTAAGAAATCAGAGTAGTAATCTGACGTCTCTGCTAGACAAGTCTTCTCCTCTGTCCTGAAAAACTAGTAATAACTATTAAAAAAAACAGTCCAGACAAGAGAAAGTTATCTTTATTAATTAGTGAGCATACCTGAAAGAATAGACTATGCGTTTTCTTAAGGACTTTAACAACAGCGGAGAGTACCCTTTTCGGTTCACTCTCATCACTCTTCAGCTGCGAGAGAGACCGGAATCTGTGGTCGAAGTGTTTGCAGCTTGATGCAAAGAGTGATACCTCTTTATTACGATCAAATTGTCCTTGTGACCTGGCCATGCTTGGGTATCAAAGCAAGTATCAGCAGCACATCTAATCTAACAAAATAATATCATGATTACATGAAACATTGACAAAACAGACCAGAACTTACATCCTCTGTATCATCAAGAATCAGGACAGCTTTCTCTTGTCCCAGCCATAGATAGATTCACCACCACCAGTCCCATCATTCGCCGAAATATCCCCTCCTTGAATCATAAACCCCTTGATTACACGACGATATAGATCTCCTGAAACAAATACATCAATACCAAAAATCATAAGGAATCCAACTTTATACGATTACATCAACCCCTGAAACAAATGTAACAATACAATAAATAATAAAGAACGCAACTTTATAAGGTTTCATCATCCCCTTAATAAGCTGCTAACAAGCTTTCAAACATACTGAATCGTCATTCAACAGCAATAACAAAAAAAAAGGATCAAAGATATTAACAGAGACTGCTGCACCCTCTCACCTCGAGGAGTAGACTGAAAACCACAATTGGTGAGATGATTCGCAAGCGTCTTGCACGAACAAGCCACTGTCGCTCTTATATATTCACCACTGTCGTCATCTTCCTTATCTTCTCCGTCTCCGCTACGGAGGAAGAGAAGAACCTTGAATCTGATCATCAGAGTCTTGAAGAAACGTGTACTTGGAATCCCTTAGTACTAGCACGAACACAGAAGATGAACATTTTATAAACATAAAGTTGGGAACTTTATAAGGAACGAAGCGAAGAGAAAGCAAAAAGCGCAAACCTTGAGGATCAAACTGGACTTTCCTTTACTTCTTGGACTTGGTTGAATTATCAGCCTTGGCGGATCCTATAACCCTCAAAAACGAGTTAACGACAATGTCGACAAAGAAGGTAAGAAAATCAGATGAAAGTGGTTTAGAGATACGATACCATAAGAGGACCTGAGAGAAGTTTTGAACTCTTTTCCTCCTTTCTCCATCATCTATTTATTTTCTCTGTGTCAAATTAGGGTTAGAAATCGAAAAATCTTTTGAACAGAGACTTGGGATTTGAAAAAAGAGAGAGAGAGAGAGAGAGAGAGAGAGAGAGAGAGAGAGATTATGACAGGAGGATACGAGGTGGAGAGGAAAGGTGGTGACGAGGAGGAGATGAGGTGGAAGGAGACATGGTGGAGATGGCTGACGGATGGGAGATGACGGTGGTGATGGTCGTGGTGGTGATTTAAGAGGACTGTGGCGATGGGAGAAGAGCACGAAGGTTTGAGTAAATCTCTTTTTTGTGAATTTTTTTTTGTGAATACTAGTTTTATACCTTTAAATAAAAAATGTGTTAGATCATAGAGGGAAAGTATTATTTTTTCGCGCTTTTCTAAATTTTCACTCAAGTTTTTGGCAAAAAATTAGTTTTGGATTCCCGCTTATTGAATCTCTATCATAGCATTTATCTAATGTTATTACATGAAACAAAATTTTCTAAATCATTTATGATAACAGTTCAGTAAAACGAGCTATGACAATGTGCTATCAATGGCAACTTTTTTTGTAGTGTATATTCAGATTATTAGTCTTACTTTGATTATGTCTGAGTAGTTCCCAATTATATTTAGGGTTGAATGATTGCAATCAAGGATTATCCCAAAAGTAGTATTGCTAGGTTAAGTTAATATCCATCAATTGAGTTGTGCTTAATGCTTGCATTCTAGAGTAGCTAACTAGGATCTTGAAAGTAGGACATGGACGACTACGAGAATAGGTTCTGTGCCATAATAGAATCCATTGAACTAGGTTGTTAAGCGCATGCTAGAGCTGGTCTAATTATTTTGGTGAACATATCAAATCTCTTCACACTTCCTTCTGATTTCACCGTCGATCGACATCATGCCTTAGCCGTCGATCGATGGTCTTTCCTTTTGCTCGCATACGTGAGTTAGAGTTAAAAGGGTCAGAATAGTTAATATTTGAGTTCTAGAATATTTACATATATGTGCATCTTATTCCCTATAATTCATTAAGCTTGAAACCCTAGATCTAACATATTTACATTTTCATCTAGTTAGATTATCAACATATTTCCATATTTACATTACTAGCATATTTCCATATTGCATCTACACCTTCTGATAAGGAATATTTTCTTAATTAGATTACTTGTTACCAATATATATATAATCACCTGGCTTAGTCTTTAGAAATAAGAAATATATTATGTGCATTGTTCTCTGTGGATTTGATCCCTAAGTACTACACCTGATCTCTCTTAGCAAGAGTATTGTTTTGTGTGTTAGGATTAAGGTTTAACTGTTTAGGATATTTATACCATGCTAAAAATATTAAAACACACCTGATGTCACAAGTCTGGAAGGTAAAATTTTGTGTTCTTATGATTCCCCTCTCTCTCCATCGTACATGATTTGGTGGCTACGACCTTTAAAGCTTGATACATATGATTCTAGAAAGAGATAAAGGTCAAAAAGAGTGCGCAGCAGATGCTTCTCGCATCCATTTGCAAATATTCGAGCACTCCTTATTGTTGAGATGATAGACAAAGGAGAATAGTGTATGGAGCCTTTCACAAAAAGGGTGATGAAGCTGAAGATATTGGTAATTGTTTTGGGGCAATCCCCCAATCTCATCAGAACTAAATTAGAACTCCAAAACGTCAACTAAAGACTATAAACAAGCTCTGAGTGGGAGTCAACCCACTGTTCAGATTTATTTTATAATTGCAGGTTTTCAACAAAAAAAAAAGAGCAGAGTAGAAACTTCCATGTGTACCATCGATTGACACTGAAGAATAAACGTCGATTGACACTGAAGAATAAACATCAATCGACCATGGATCATGACCATCGGTCGGCACCATCCATCTGTCGTCGACCAACACTCTTTTATAGAGTCTGGTATTGAGTTTCTCTCTTAAGCTATTTACTGATGATTTGGTTTTTCCTAACAAATCCGGGACGAATTACACTAGGGACAGTGTAATTTAAGTTTGGGGGAGGTTCACTGATGCTATTTGATTTGTTTTGACTCTTATTTACTATATATACATAAGTTTTTCAAAAACAAATTATTGAGTCAAGAAGGGGACTATGATCAAGATTTATTATTCACTAACTACACTTTAGCACCATTCTTAGAAGGTTGTTTGCAAAGATTACTAGAGATAGCAAAGTGGATCATCCTGCCACTATATCACACTTGCTTATAAAGTTTGAAGAAACCAAAGCTGATTTCCAAGACTAATCCTGACATTATCAGATCGCTTTGGGGCTTGGTATACATCGGATTGAATTCTTTCTGCAAGTCTGGAAGGTCAAATTATGTGTGCTTCTAATTCCCCTCTCTCCCCCATTCAGATTAAAAAAGGAGTCGAAAAGGTTTTGTGCCTACAACCATTAAATCTTGATTCATATGATTCTAGAAAGAGATAAAGGTCAAAAAGAAGTGAACATGATCTGGTGGCAAAAACCATTTGGGCTTGATTCATGGAAGCCGGTCCAAATATCTCGGTCAATTAAAAATAAAATAAAATGATATCCTCAAAAGAAGGTAGACATTGACTGAGAGAAAGAGAGAGAGGGAAGGGATCAGAGAAGACTACATGTGTACTCAGATACTTGCAGGGATAAGAGTATGTGCGTCCTTTGATCGATACTCCCATGGTAAAGCATACACATTTATTTTATGCAAAGAAATGAAAACAGTAGTGGGGTGAGTCAGACTAGTATTTGCTGAGTTGTTGGTAAAAGGGATTTGGTTGCTATACTAGGATAGGGTATATAAAGTTTCTCTGTGATTGAATTGATAGGATGTGGTTGCAACAAAGTAGGGTGATAGTAATACTTAGACCTATGAGAGTCTCCGCTTTTCAAAACTTCTTTCACGGGCTTTGTTTGCTTGAAGACAAGCAAAAAGTTAAGTCTAAGGGAGTTGATATGGTCTGATATTTAACACTATTGTGCCATGATATCAGCCCTATTTAGAGTCTATTATATGTGTTTGGAGTACGTTTTAAAGTATTTTCAGGTTCAGGTTTGTTCTGAAGAATTTTGGTGATTATGAAGCTTTTAGAGATGCAGAACTACATAGATGCGTCATATGTTTGGCTATGGATGGAGATCTTCCCCAGGTCCGATGGAGCTGAAATTTTATCCGAGAATAGAGCTTTGAGTTAAATTTCCAATGCCACCGGTTTGAGGTCCATCTTACAGTTAGATTTAAATTTATTCCCGATTTATTGAGACGTGGTCTATCTGCCTCGCGATAGGAAGATGTCGAGAAGATGAATGAGTGTCGATCGACGGTACGAACTTAGTGTCGATTGACGGCACAGCCTTTGTGTCGATTGACGGTAATCCCAGAAGACATTCCCGACTTTTTTTATGGCCGACATAAGCCCAGAAGCCATCACAAATTACAAAAATACCCATGGACGACCTAAAACCCTATTTATATGTTTTCTAAGTCATTGTTGACGGTTACGCTTGAAACGATTAGCAAGCTTTCTTTTATTCATTGTTCTAGGGTTAGGAGAGAAGGGAGGAACTCCATAAGAGTCCTCATGGAACTCCTTTGGTTTTACATTATATTTATTCTATTCATCTATGATTTATGTGACAAAGATCATGTCTGAGTAGATCTGTTGTTAGGTTTAGGGTTTATTAATGGTTCATGGATTATCCAAACAATAGAATTGCAAGGGTGATTATTAGATCTATCAATATAATTGTGTTTATTTCTTGTGTTCTAAAGTAGCTAACTATTGATAATAGGATAGTTAGGCGCAAACGAGAGCATAGTCTACTACCAGAATTAATCATGTTGAGCTAGGTTGCTAGAAACGAATGAGAGCTGATTTAGTTAATTTAGTGAACTTATCGAATTAGGTCATAATGCTTGACTAAAGAGACCATCGATCGACGCAGGATAATTGCCATCAATCGACGGTCATTCCTTGTCAACAAGATTAGACTCGCACCGAGAGTTGGTCGTCTTTTACATTAGATATTAAGTTCTATGATTAGTACCCTTAGATTCTATCCTCTATAATCCACTTGCTTGAAACCCTAGATCTAGCTATTTATTATTATTGTTTACTTACCAATCAACCAATTATCTGCTATAGTTTATTTATTGCTTATTAATTTATCTGCCTAGGTTAATTGCTATTGTATTGTGCTTATTTTGTGCCCACGCTTTCTGTTGATATGATCCCTAAATACTAAAATTTGACCTCCCTTGGCAAGAGTAGTTCGTAGAGTAATTTGATTTGCATTGAAATACATAAAAACCCTCTTGTCACCACTATATCACGCTTGCTTAGAAAGTTTGAAGGAACCGAAGCTGATTTCCAACACTAATCCTGACATTATCTACTTGCGATAGGATTTGGTATACACTGGATCGGATTCCTTTTGCAAGTCTGGAAGGTAAAAGTCCGTGTGATTCTTAGTCCCCTCTCTCTCCCCTTCAGATAAAAAAAAGACCGAACATGATTTGGTGGCTACAACCATTAAAGCTTGATTCATATGATTCTAGAAAGAGATAAAGGTCAAAAAGAAGTGAACATGATCTGGTGGAAAAAAAAAATATTAGGGCTTGATTCATGGAAACATGTCCAAATATCTCAGTCAATTCAAAAAAATAATATGATACCCTTCAAAGAAGGGAGACATTGACTGAGAAGAAGTGAGAAGAGAGAGAGGAAATGAATCAGAGAATACTACATGTGTGTTCAGATACTTGAAGAGGTAAGAGTCCATATATCCTTTGATCGATACTCTCAAGGTAAAGCATGCACTTTTATTTTATGCCAAGAAATGAAATCAGTAGAGGGGCGAGTTAGACAAGTATTCACTAGGTTGTTGGTAGAATGGATTTGGTTGCTATACTAGGATAATGTCTATAAAGTTTCTCTATGATTGGTTTGATAGGATGTGGTTGCAACAAAGTAGGGTGACAGTTATACTTAGACATTATGTGAGTCTACGCGTTTCAAAACCTCTTTCACGGGCTTGTTTGCTTGAGGACAAACAAAAGGTTAAGTCTGGGGAGTTGACATAGCCTATTTATTACCAGTGTTAGGCCATGTTATGGGCTCTATTATGTGTGTCTAGGCTATGTTTTGAGGTATTTACAGGTCCAGTGATATAGCATATTTATTACCAGTTTTAGACCATGTTATAGACTTTATTTAGGGTCTTTTA